>JAYJMB010011579.1:0-48323 GCA_036873735.1 Pouteria campechiana
TATATATTCAAGTCGTTATATTTGTTGGGGTTATACGTGTGAACTGAATAAAAGATAAAAATTTATATTTGTTGAAAGATGTGTATTTTAGCAATCAAGTTAGCCATGAAAGTGATAATTATCAGTGAGCTAGGGCTAGCAGTATATTCCCAATTGATAAAATGAACATTAGATTGCATGTGATAAGATTGGTGGGAGATGTATATTTAGTTTTGCCTTATTACCATAAAGTTGTAAAAGCTAGAGAGGAAGACATGTTTCTGCTAGTTGGGCCTGTTTGGATCACATATTCCTACCCAGGTGCAAATGTGCAATCCAGAAATGCAATTATCATTGTCCAAAATTACTAGCACTTATTAGTGATATTGTAGGAACTTATCATTAATAGGATTAGTATTTATGTGATTACAGTTAACTATCATCGTGATTAAGACAACCTAGTGACTTGCAAGTAGTCCTCCAATGTGTAGGCCTTTGAATAAATGTTGGTAATGGAGGTTTTTTATCATCTTTTCTTTTTTTCATTAGTCACATATACACCTTTGATGGCTTTTTTATTGACTGTTGCATGACTTCACTTGGATACATAAAGTCCCCACTGTATGCAATACAAAATGATTTGCTTGTATATAGAGGAAAGTCTTGGGGATGTCTTCGTATAAAGAATGGATTTAGAATAAATTATCTATAAGCAATTACAATACCAGGAAAAACACAAACAACTGAAGGTCCTTGTAGGTATTGATATTATTTGCGGATAGGTTTTTGAAATTTTAGAAGTTGAGCATTTCCGGTTGATGGAGATGTGATATTGGACAATAAGATAAGAAAGTGGAAGAACGAGAAAGACTTTTTCAAGGGGAAGATTGATGAAAGGATTATGGGAAATGGTGAAATCAAGGGGAATAGGAATTGCAACTTTTAAATTCATCAACAATTGCTCACCTTTAATAGAATCTATAAAATTTATATAATCCATCAAAACCCAAAATTATAAATAAATCTCAGTGAATAAAATGGTAATGTAAACCCAGTGAAAGAAAATTACACTAAAACCCAAATTAAATGATCCTAAAATGCAAAAATAGAAAATCTTGTTGTGTAGCCTCATTATGTTCCTATAAGTTTCAGAAGAAAACAGATACTCTATTTTTCTTCTTATTCTTATTCATGAACGTAAACAGAGTACACAAATATATATAGCAAGTATTGGTCCACAGATTTCTCAACCAATCTTGCTGGATAAACAAAAAGACAACTGAAGCATGAAAACAGGAACAAACAAACTGACTACCCAACTATTCAAATCAGAAGAGTTCGAATTTATTCAAACTCCTAAATAACAAACTTCCCTAACTCCTAGGTTTTTCCTAAATCTTCAACAGTTCCCCTTCAAGATGGCAACCTTCCAGTAATGTTATCACAGAAATCTCACTATGTTGAGATGGTATACCATTTTAGTAAAGGCTTGAGATTTTCTGCTATCAACTGTTGATATTCTTTGTATTATTTATCACAGCCCAAATCTGGGTTGGTGGAGCGTAAAGCTTTGATCACATGAATACAATCTTAGGCATTTGTGTTACAAATCTTGCATAAATCAGTGGAGAAGATGGTCAAAGTCGAGCTGAACAACTATTGCATATTCTGAGACAAATTGATCAATATGTTTCATCATCCACTGAGCATCAAAGGAAAAGAGGTTCCCTTGCTGCCTATCAGCTGCTGCTGAAATTCCAAGCACTTTGTTCTAGTGGATACTGTAGCCTCGGTTGCTCTGGAAGTTGTACACACAACAAACAACTTGAATGGGGGCTTCAAAGAAATGCAACCAAGCTACCTGGTAAATCCATATTTAAATTAATTGACTTGAGTAAATCCATATTTAAATTAATTGACTTGGTATGTTTGCATCTGAAATTCAAAATTCAAGTTCATTTCCTTCTCATGTTGCTTCCAGTTGCATTTGTACTTCCAAGTCGTGAATCTCTATGTCTAGGGGAAAGGGTCATGCTCTATCTTACACGTTGTGCCGATACAAGCTCTGAAGTTCGAAAGGTTGCTGTGCAGGTTTGTGGCAATGGGCAACTTAAATTTCATGCAATTAAATTACTTCTTCAATTAATAATTGTTTTTGTTGTTTTGAGAAGATGTCATATTTGTATAATGGTCCCAATATGTTACATCATTATAGGTTCTTGACCAATTATTCAGCCTATCATTATCACTTCCAAGACCGATAGGATCCTCCCATGGAGTAGATATGGAAAAGTCATATGGTGCTTTGTGTTCTCTGGAAGATGTCATTACTATTTTGAGAAGTGTGAGATTATTCAAGACCAGTATATCTTTTATATTTCTCTTGAATCTTTTCATCCACTGTTGGATAATATGCATTTAAAATTTCTTTTAAATTATATTCATAGGACACTTCTATCGATCAGTCAGAGGTCTTCAACCGGATTGTTTCCTCAGTTTGCATTTTGCTAACCAAAGATGAGGTAAGGCTACATTTCATTTTAGTTTATTTTTTCTATTTTTAATTTGGGCACAGTTTGACCAGATGTCTCTCTTCTTATTTAAATGTAGCTTGTACTTACCTTGCATGAATGTACTGCTGCAATCTGTGATAAAGTGAAGCAGTCAGCTGAAGGCATTATTCAGGCTGTCTCTGAGTTTATTATTAGAAGAGGCAATGAGTTGAATGATATTGATGTTTCAAGGTTCTGGCTTAGAAGGCATATCATGAATTTATGTTGGAGAACTACTTTTTTGTCAAAGAATTCATGCCAACTGTTTTTCTGTCCCCAGGACAACCCAATCTTTGCTCTCTGCAACTATGTTAATAACTGAGAAGCATCTACGTCAGGAAGTTCTTGCTGCTGTATCCTTATGATGTTTTTCTGTAGTTATTTTTGTTTTACAGGGTTACTTGTACAATGACTATCATCTGGTAATCATCTTGTTACACATAATTCTTGAATGTTAGTTTCTTACTAATTATTACAAGTAATCCTTTAAAAGTGGCTAATGCTGGAGAGTATTATGTTTTGGCATTGGTGTTCAGTATTTTCTTAGCCTTAGCAGATATGTTGTCTCGCAGAGAATACAAGTCCAAAAGTTGTTTTCAATGAGGTTTTGAATTCTGCAGGAAGGGATATAATGACCAAGGATATTTCTAGATTGCGAGGTGGATGGCCGCTGCAGGATGCATTTTATGTGAGTTTTTTGTGAAGTTTTGTTCCAAAAGATTGCTACTACTTGCATCCATTGGCATGTGTTGCCAAAAATGGAGGCATCTAATGTCATCTTTCAGCCCTATGTTCACAGACTATTGCATTTTAACAATACTTGGTTCAGTCACAAGTTTGTAATGGTTGGTCATCTTGTGGCTTCCTGGTGGAAGGACAGCTTCCAAAGGTTTCAGCTTTGTTTTATTTCTAATAACATGGGAAATGGACCTTTGTACACTTTACATATACATATACATATACCTATACATATATATATATATATATCTTTCCTTCTGCATGCATGTGTGTATGGAATAGGTAATCATGAGGTAAAAGTCAGGTCGTTTAGCTGGGTAAGTGTTTCATAGGAAAAGGAATAAAAGGGATTTTCATGCCTTTTCCTTGTTACCAAATGGATAATTAGGCCTCATTTGGGAATGGAGAAAAAAGGGCAGAAAAGTTTTCCACCTTTTTTTTCACCTCCTTAAATGTGATTTGACATCTTAACTACCTAATAACCCCACTTTTCCTTATTATTGGCTATATTCCTAATCATTATTCCTCGTCATTTTCGAAAAAAATCTATCTATTTTATCTTTATTCTCATTATTTTTTATCATTACCCACCTATCGCATTACATCGTTTTCTTTTTTCTTTAACTTTTTCAATTTTTTACCCACCTCATTCTCAAACAAACCCTTAGTGTTAGTTGTGGGAAAATACAACTATAATTGTAATTAGTAATTGTAATTAGTTTCCTGATTGCTAGAACTGAATTAGTGTGTAGAATTTTTTGATATCCCTGGAATTATGGAGTAATAGGCATAGACATTTTTCCTTATTTAGCCCAAGTGTTTATAAGTACTCTAACTCTCTGTAAAAAGATAATTCTGATCAACGAGAAAGGTGATTATTTCTCTCACATTTTGCAAGATGGTATCAGAGCCCTAGGCTATTTTTTCCCAAGGTTTCAATTGTTTCTTCAGCCTTCATCTCCGTCACTATTCTCTTTTTTCTCGGCCTTCATCGCCGTTGCTGTTCCTTCTTTTTTGGGGCTTCATTGTCGTTGTGTTCTTCTTTTTTCCTCTGATCTTCATCGTTGTCTTTGTTCTTGTCTTTCTAGCCTTTATTGCCAATTATTTTTCAGTCAATCTCTCTATTAATAGTGAGAATCATGTCTGAGACCAAAGCCACCAATACTCCCCAATCTTAAGAGGATAATTCCCACCATACAAATGGTGATTTGCAAAATATTCGAGCAACCTATAGGCTGAATGGAAAAAACTATTTCAAATGGTCCCAATTTGTTCAAACCTATTTGAAAGGCAAAGGAAAACTTAGTCATCTTCTTGGAACGGGACCGAAGAAGTGGGACCCAAAATTTGATGCTTGGAATGAAGAAGACTCGATGATGATGTCATGGCTGTGGGACTCAATGAATCCTGAAATCAGCGATGCTTGTATGTTCCTGACCACTGCCAAAGCATTCTGGGACTTCATTCAACGAACCTACTCAAAAGCTTGAGATGTAGCCCGAGTTTATGAGATCATGGTCAGAGCAAGTGCAATCAAACAGGGAGACAAATTTGTGACCAAGTATGCCAATTCCCTTAAAATTTTATGATAGGAACTAGATCACTATTGGGTCATTGAAATGAAATGTGCTGACGATGTTGCAACCTTGAAGAATTTCATTGAAAAGGACCACGTTTATGATTTTCTCGCTGGACTCAATCAATAATTTGATCAGGTTAGAGTGCAAATTGTTGGGAAAGAGGAGACACCTTCTTTGGAGGAAGTAATTTCACTTATTATGTTAGAAGAAAGCCAAAATGGTATTATGCTAGATCCCCAAGTTGTAGAAGGATCAACACTTATAATCAGAAATGAACAAACAAAAGCACCAGAAATTGGAAGAGCTCAACCAAGAGCGGAGATAACCAAATTTTCAGGAAGTGATAATTGGGACAACCGGGACAATCTGTGGTGTACTTACTACAAGAAACTAAGGCATACTAAAGAACGTTACACCGACTTCTAGCAAGGAGTGGGGTTACAAATGAGAGTAGCAGAAATCATACAGGCGAGTACATCTAACAGTGCTGGCCAACCTCCCCCACACACGCAAGAAGGACTGTGGTGAGGAAATTGAAAGGCTTAGAAGCTTAATAGGGTCTCTTGAAAAACCCTCTAGTACGTGCTCATTGGCACTCTCAAGTAAGTCTCTACTCTCTTTTGGATTATATACCTCAGAGAAGTGTTTTGAGAACTCTTGGATAATCGATTCAGAGGCCATTGATCACATGACCTATTCATCACAGTTTTTTAGTACCTATAAGTCGTGTCCAAGCAGTAGGAAATTTTTTGTATCAAATGGTTCTCTTGCCACAGTAATAGGTCTAGGCAATATTCATGTGACATCTTTCTTTGTCCTTAAAGATGTACTTCATGTCCCGAAATTAGCTGTCAATCTTGTTTCAATCCCGAAAATTACAAAGAAGCTAAAATGACACGTAAATTTCTACCCTTCTTATTGGGTTTTTCAGAAATAGGATTCGAGGAGGAAGATTGGACTTGTTAAGGAGAAAAACAGACTTTACTACCTTAAAACACCAAATGCTTCAAAGAGAGTCAAAAAAATTGCCTTTGTTACTACTTAGTTCTTTGAATAAAGATGTCATATGGCTTCATCATTTTCTTTTGGTCATCCTTCTTTTGGAGTCTTGAAAATCATGTTCCCTACTTTGTTCGAAGGATTAGATATTACAAATTTTCATTGTGATGTTTGTGAATTTGCAAAACATACTCATGTATCCTTTCCTATTAGTAATAAAAGAAGTTCTCATCCATTTAATTTGATTCACAACGATATATGGGGACCTTCTACAATCCCAAACATTTCAGGTTTTCGATAGTTTGTTTCTCTAATAAATGATTTTACTCGAGTCATATGGTTGTTCTTACTCAAGCACAAATCAGTTGTGAGTAGTGTCATTCCCAATTTTCATTCAATGATTCAAAACCAATTTGGAGTAAAAATAAAAAATTTTCTGTCTAATAATGCACGAGATTATTTAAATCAAGTTTTATCTTCCTACTTTCATAAAGAAGGAATCATTCATGAGTCATCCTGTGTAAGCACACCCTAACAAAACGAGGTTGCGGAGAGGATAAATGGTCACATCCTCAATTCTAACCAAGAACTGTTATTTCATGCTAATGTTCCTAAGACCTATTGGGGAGAGGCCATTCTTACTGCTACATACATGATTAATAGATTGCCTTCAAGAATATTGGATTTTAAAACTCCGATGGAGTTACTTGCACAATTTTATCCACACATCTGAACTTCCAATGGTCTTTCACCTAAAATATTTGGGTGTACTTCCTTTGTTCATGTACATAGTTAGAATAGAGGAAAATTGGATCCTCGAGCAATTGTGTCTTCATCGGTTATTCTTCCACCCAAAAGGGATATAAATGCTACAATCTCCTCTCAAAGAAACTTTACAGAATGGAAGATGTCACTTTTGACGAAATCAAATCTTATTTCTCCAAGTCTTATCTTCAAGGGGAGACATCATCAATGGAAGATAAAGAGTTTGGCTTTCTTGACCTCTCACTCACCTCTGAAAAGTTTGTTCAATCTGTGCCTATCTAAGAATCTAATCAATTTATGCCTTTCCAAGAATCTGTTCAGTCCATGCTTGTCCAAGAATCTGTCCAATCTATATCTATCCAAGAAGAAAATCCAAAATATATGCCCATCTATGACTCTTTTAGATTTCCACAGGTGTACTCAAGGGAAAAAACTGTTTTTGATCCAACACAAGTCTAAGAATCCAATCCAAGTCTTGCTAATGAAGACATGGTGAGTCCTGCTTCTCCTTTACATACACAACCCACTGAAACTCATACAAATGATTTTGATTTACCTATTACTGTAAGGAAAGGTACTAGAGAATGTAGAAACTGACCCTTATATCCATTATCCCACTATGTACCTCTTTAGCGTTTTTCACCATCACATAGAAATTTTCCTTTGAGTCTCAATATTGTGTCAGCTCCGAACCCCTTATATGAGGTATTATCTAAAATTGAATGGAGGAATGCTATGAGAGAGTAAATGAATCCATTGGAGAAAACTAAGACATGGGAGATTGCTGATCAACCGAAAGAGAAGAATCTGGTTGGCTGCAAGTGGGTGTTCACTTTAAAATATAAAGCTAATGGTTCGCTTGAGAGATATAAAGCAAGATTGATGGCCAAGGGCTATACTTAAGACTTATGGAGTTGATTATCAGGAGACATTTGCTCCGGTTGCAAAAATAAATACAGTGCGGATATTACTGTCATTTGCGGCTCATTTTAATTGGCAACTTTAGTAGTATGATGTGAAGAATGCATTCTTGCACGAAGACTTAGGAAGAGATTCATATGAAAATTCCACTGGGATTCGAAGGAAAAGGGATGGTTAATAAGGTCTGTAGATTGAGAAAAGCCTTGTTTGGACTTAAGCAATCTCCTAGAGCCTAGTTTGGGAGATTTGCTAAGTTGATGAAAGACACAGGTTACAAACAAAGCCAAGGAGACCACACACTTTTCATCAAACATTCCAATTCAGGGAGAGTGACACCACTTTCGGTGTATGTTGATGATGTAATAGTCAGAGGAAATGATGAGAAGGAGAAGGAAGCTTTGAAACATTGTCTAATTAGGGAATTTGAAGTTGCATACTCAAGGTAGAGGATCTTTATTTCACAGCAGAAATATGTGATAGACTTATTGAAGGAAACAGGGAAGCTTGCTTGTAAACCAGCCTCTAATCTTATCGAGCCAAATCACAAGCTTGGAGAAGCTAGAGAAGACCTGGTTGTAGTTAAGGAGATGTACTAGCTTTTGATGGGCAAGCTCAACTATCTGGCTTATACCCGTCCTAACATTGCTTATGTAGTAAGTGTCATTAGTCAATTTATGCATGATCCAAAGGAAGCACATTTACAAGCAGCGTTTAAAGTACTCCACTATTTAAAAGGCAGCCTAGGCAAAAGGATTTTATTCAAAAAGAAATACTAGACTTACTCTAGAAGCTTATATAGATGCAGATTACGCAAGATATCCTACCGATAGAAGGTTTACCTCCGGTTACTGTACATTTCTTGGTGGTAATTTGGTGACATGGAGGAACAAAAAACAAATTGTGGTGGCAAGGTCCAGTGCTGAATCAAAATTCAGAGCAATGGCACAAGGTGTGTGTGAATTACTACGGCTAAAGATCATTCTAGATGACCTGAAGATCAAATGGGAAGGACCTATGAAGCTTTACTGTGACAACAAATCAGCAATTAACATCGCTCATAACCCTGTTTAGCATGATAGAACAAAACACATTGAGATAGACTGACACTTCAAGGAAAAATTGGAAAGTGGTCTAATCTGCACACTATACATATCGTCCAGAAATCAACTGGCAGATGTCTTGACTAAGGGACTCAATAGTACAACCTTTCATGAGATTATTTCCAAGCTGGGAATGGAAGACACCTATTCTCCAGCTTGAAAGGGAGTGTGGGAAAATGCAGCTGTAATTGTAATTAGTTTCCTGATTGCTAAGACTAAATTAGTGTGTAGAATTTTTTGATATCCCTGGAATCATGGGATTAATAGGCATAGACTTTTTTCCTTTTTTAGCCCAAGCGTATATCCTTATATTGTCCTCTAACCCTCTGTAAAAAGATAATTCTAATCGACGAGAATGGTGATTATTTCTCTCATATTCTGTAAGAATAGCCACGATACCCTTGTCCAAGGAGATTAAAGGTGCTACGTAAATAACTAAACATCGTATTTAACTGGGATCTAGATGAGAAATCCAGTCCTAGCACATAGGCTCCCTTATTGTTCTAGCAAGCAGGACTTAGTTATATTATTTCAAGGGGATTTTCCTGTGGGATCTTCCACCCTATCTTTCCTTCTTCCCCACGCACACCTCCCCCCCTCCCACCCCACCCCCAACGCCCCCTCTCTTTCTGTTCGCAAATATTTTTTCTCCTTTTCTGGAGCGTGTCATCTTGTTTTCTTCAGCCTGCAGTAGTCAGTTTTATTATGTTCACTAAATTCTATCCTTTTATTAGCTTACACTTGCTCTCTTGTTTTTGCTGGCAGGCATTTTCCCAGCATACGGTACTCTCTGTTTTGTTTCTGGAGCATGTGATATCTGTGCTTAACCACACACCAACGATCAAAGGTGATTTAGAAAAGGGGGAGAGCGGAAATCATTCCTTTGAAATCGTTGTTGAGGAAGACATCCTTCAAGCTGCTGTTCTGGCTCTCAATGCTGTATTCAGGTCTGGATAATTTGGAGTTAATCTTTTGATGTGACTCAGTAGTTGTCTAAGTTATTTGGCCTCTCCAATCATAAGATTTTTATCTCATCACAGAGGTGGTGGTAAAACTGGGAAGAAAGCCGTTGAACAAAGCTATGCTACTGTTCTTTCTGCACTTACACTTCTCTTAGGAAGTTGTCATGGTCTTGCTGGATCTGGTCGACAGGAGCCTTTGTGGTATTTTGTTCCTGCAATTATTTCTTTCTTTTATCTTATCACGTGTCATTAACATCATTTTCTGTTACATGGTTTTTTTTTTTATCTTATTTCTGTTCAGGATTCTTTTACCAACATTTCAAGCATTCTGTGATTGTGTTGGGGACCTTGAAATGGGAAAGGTACAACCCTCTTTAGGCATAACTGTGGTAGTGGGATAATATGAACTTCATCGATTTTTATATGAGAGATGCATACTTAAGTTTTGCATGTAGATTTTGGCTAGAGGTGGAGATCAGAATGAAAATGAGAAGTGGATCAATCTTATTGGAGACCTGGCTAGTTGCATCTCCATGAAGAGACCCAGGGAGGTAGTACATATACTTGAGATGTTGTTCATATTTTTATTGTCATAATTGTATTCAAACTACTTAGTCTGAAGAAACATTAGATGCCACATAAAATAAAGGCTATAGAAAGGACCTAAAATACATTTTCATATTGGACATATTCTTTCTATGGAATCTAAGTTGTATCATCATATCAAAAGGCAAATATTATATTGGTCCACTATGACAATTTCAAGAAAACAGATTTTTTTTTTTAATTTCTTCTAAAATTTAGAACAAGGTCTTAATCAATTTTCTCTTTATTGATAATGTTTAATATATTGGTGGCCCAAGAAAAAATATATTGTTCGTTTTTGTTAGAGATGATATTTTAATTGCGAACTTTATAGGTAAAGTAGAAAAAACTTGAAGAAGTAGGGGGAAATTATGATTATTTAAAGAAAATTCATAATAACTTATGATACATATAAATGCACATTCAAAACAAAAAGGCACTACATTAAATTTCTACATTTAATGAATAATGAAAATGCATATGAGATGTATCCAAGCATAAATAGAAGTACAAATATAAGTGGGAAAAAAATTGTGTTGAACATTTAATCTCATACCTTAAGTCATGAAGACACCTATAATGATTGGAATTCCAAAACATTAAATTGCCTTAGCATACAATGAGGTTGGTGGAGGTTGCTCGAGGCCATTGTAATCCTTTTGACATATCGAGGCTCTTCATACCTAGAGAGTTTTCCATATGGGTAGACTAATCCAATATATGAGATAATGAAGAAAAATTAACCTCACTATCTATGTCTTATATCTTCTCATGCTTTTAGTTATATCGCCCCCTTCCCCTTTACACTACCATGTCTTCTTACAAAGTTTCTTATCTGATGATTCATGTCTAACACCCTCACTCATAACCACCTTATGGTATCCCCTCTTGGGTTTCTTATAGCTTGTGGCATCATGTTTCTCTTGTCGCATTCTCTGTCCTGCCCTAAATCCACTATAGTTTCCCTTGTATTTTGGACTAGCAGGTTATTAGTCCATGTCCTGAGGATCCTGGATAAGGCCTAGGCAAAATCACCTGAAACCTAATTAGCCAATTATCTCAAGATCACATCATTTGAATACGAAGGAAATCAAATCAAATAATGGAAAGGAAATCTACTTAAGTATTATATACTTTAATAAATTCAAACACATTCATCCCAAAGTTCCCATTCATAAAATAAAATAACTTGCTACAAGCGAATGTTTCACATTGCTTGACTCCCCTCTCTTTTTCTAGGTCCCATGTTCCACTTTAGGCCCTGATTCTTGTTTCATCACTGAAAACAAAACATATGTGAGCTTTACCACTCAACAAGTAAACATTTATTCATGCTAGAAATATGTTTAAATCTCCTTTAATCTAGAGAATCAAGCACCATTTTTTTAATTTTGGCTTCATGGATCAAGAAAAAACATTCATTTTCATCACATTTTCAATGTACATCATGTACATATGTCATGCACACACCACTTGATGCAATGCACACTTCATTTAGGCATTGTTGTTCACACTTGGGTTTATAGTGCAGCCATGCCGCACTCTCAAAGAACTACTTCATGCACACCCTTGCACCAATTTTTCCACCTTGCTATCCACTTCATGATCAGTTACATAAATCTACTTGATCTTCATGTTTGATTCTTGATCAAGGACTAGGATGAATGCTTCCATAGTGGCGTTTGTCTCCAGGAAGATTTCTGCTCAAAAATAGCATGTTTTGGCCCAAATTGACCTAAAAAACAAATAGAATCCATTAAGTGCAATATTTAATCTATTGTGGTTATAAATCAATTAAATCATATCAATTAAGGATCAAAATATGTAAATTTAGGTATCATAATATGATAAAATATGAGTTTATCAATAGAAAACGAGCCATCTTTGAGAATCGATTTACTACTACTAAAATAGAATCAAACCTTCTATGAGTCCTAGGCAAACCAAGAATGAAATCCATGTTAATATCTTTCCAAGGAGTGTGTGCTACAAGTAATGGTGTGTACAACCCTTTTTTTTTCCTTTGTTGTCGCTACTTGACAAGTTCTACACATAGATACAGCTCTAGTAACATCCGGTTTCAATGAAGGCCAATAAACCTATCTTCAACTAGAGCTATTGTCTTCTCTCTACCAAAATGTCTTGCAATACTCCTACCTGTAATTCCTAAATCAAAGATCATGAAATGAAATGTTAGGAATATATATCTTAGAACCCTTAAAGAAATAACCATTATTGACTAAAAAATCAATATACTCTTGACATTTTCCACTTTGCACCTCCTGAAGAATAATACCAAACTCTGGGGGCATCTCATATACTCATCCTTCAACCTTTCAAAACCTATGACATGGACACTCATGATTTGAAGGACTGCAACTACACGATTGAGGGCATCTATGAGCTCTTTACTCTCCTTTTCAAATTCTCTTTTAGCCAAAACATGCAAAAGTCTTTTCTCCGAGGGTTCAATGAGAGAAATTTCTTTTTGAGATCTTTCTCTCGCTAGTTTAGCTGGTTTTAAAAGAATAAATTTTTTATTGTGTCTAAAAAAGTATGTGTTTGATTTTTTATAGTGTATGACATTCATATAAAATAACTAAGGACGACTAAATAAAATATAAGTCAAATCCATTAAAAGAACATTACCCCATATCCAATTCTTATAATCTGCAATTTTAATTAGGACCATACATCTCTCAAGACAGGTAGTATAGTTTTATCTACCCATGTCACTCTGTATAGTTTAGGATGGAGCTCAAATTTTCATTTCATCTTAGTTACACCAACCTTTGAAACAATATTCATGGAACTACTACCATTAATAACAACTTTGCACACGGTGTTACCACTTGAAAATTGCATGAAAAATCCGAGTATGCTTCCAATCATTCTTTGAGTCAAGGGTAGACAGAATACATCTCATAACATCTATATGCTCAACATCACATTGATTTACATCATACTCTAAGTCTAGATCCTCAGGTTCATCTAATGAATTAACAACACAATTTTCTCCTTTTTATTATAATCCTCAGTTGTCTCGGTTTTTATTATAAGAATACAATTAGGATAATGTGATGTAGTGTGATCTTTACCATAACATGTAAAACATTTAACCTCTGACACTCTAGGATGTCAATTGCATGCAACATTGGAACTAGCATTTTTAGAGAATTTTTGGGCAGGGTTGTTACGCCTTTACTCTATGCCCAACTTGGGAAGTCAATCGGCTAAAGGATGAGAACTTTTGATATTTCTTAAGCTCCAAAGCCTTATAAACTGCCTCTTAGAGGGTGTATGGGACATGTAAGATCAATTTTCATTTTAATTGAGGTTGAAGACCATGGACGAATTTAGCACAAACCATCCACCAGTCCTCAATAATCTAATAGCTTAAAAAGAGATTATCAATTTTTTGGTAGTACTCAATAACAATCATGGTTCATTATTTTTACTTAGTACATTTGTTTGTCTCAGTGAAAATGGGTACATATTTTAATCTCAATTTATTTTTTATTTCAACCCATGCAGTGATATGTGCCTCACTTCCCTTTTCTTTATCTCTTTCCACACCTAACCAGTAATGTTGGGCAAATTCTATCAACTTCATCTTTACAAATCAGATGCACTATGGATCTGTTATGTTGTATAACTCAAAAAATCTTTCCAATTCAGTTATCCAACCAATAAAGATGTCAGGATCAAATCGTCAATCTAAACTATACACATCAACTTTGACCTTTTCTGTGACATCGTCATTCCTAAGGACATATCTATGGTCAGCTACCATATTCTGTTGTAGTTGGCGTGGGAAGTCTTGTACTTGAACCCTACTTTGTTATCAAAGTTCAGTCACACATGTTTCTTTAGTATTCAGAAAATTTTCTGAGTCTCAATTGTAAACTCTCTACTAAGACTTATGTATTGATGATGACCCCTAAGTGTACCTGGAGGAGGGCGAATATCTCTATTTTGGTAGTGTGATCTTATGGGGCTTTGATTATATCTATTGTGAGAAGATTGACCTACATTAGTTTTTGGAAAATCTGTCATTGAATCATCAATAGGACATTTGCTTAGACGCTTTAATATGGATTGAGTTTGGACTTCTAAATGCATTTGGAGTCTATATTCCATAGGGGATAAGGACTAAGTGAAATTGACTTGTTCAAGGAATAAGTTCTCACATTTTTAGCTAAGAAATCTTATTTTTCATTTAGTAGATCACAAGTTTTGGACAATTTTTAACTGTACTTGTAAGTTGTGTTTTCATAACAACAAGTTGTGTATTTGTAACCATGATGGGTGCAATAGAAGTGGCTCAGAATGAATGAATGGATGGATGCCACTACAATATAAGAATTTTCACTAAAGTAATTAACTTAAAGATGCAAAATAAAGTCACCAAAGCAAACAAAATAATGAAAAAAAAGGGATCCTAACTTGACTAAGAAAAAGAAATTTAATTCAAGTTCAAGTGGAAGGAATGTACCCTTTAAGAAGTCTACAATCTTTAGAAGAAAAAGCTGTTTGAAATTTCTGAAATTTGGCTTTTCTGCAATTTCCAGCAAAGATAGGGGTGTCGTCAGAACTAGGATCTTTGACATCGAATGTGCCGTAAAAGTGCAAACAGTGATCGGAGATGAAATAGAAAATCATGAAGTCGCTATTTTGGCTCACCAAAGATAAAGATGTTGGTCGGAGCCTTGTAAAGGTGGTTCAAAAATCAAGGAAATCCTATTCCAAAACTGTGGATCACCGAAAACCAAGAATACAGTTGCTAAGGAAGTCCGTTGACACTGGAATTCGTTGGAGTCAAAGCTATAGTTGTCGAAATTGCCTAAAATCAACGTTGGTTGCGTCGTAATTAGGAAGTACAACTATAGTAATGTATGTCGACACTTAATGCTATCAAAGATGAAGCTACAACCAAATCAAAGTTGCATAGGGCTTGCGGAATATGAGATCTTCACACGCAAATGAGTTCCCTCTTGCCTAGCTTTTGTTTCCGCCCATCAAATTACATGCATAAGGAACCACTTCACACAGAGTACTGTAGATGCCTGTAAGAAGGTTTTCACAATCAAACTTCACAAAAACAATTGAGAGAAAATCGCTAGGTTTGCGTTGATACTAATTTGATATGGAACAGGATGCTCTAAATCAATAAAAATAGGGAAGACTTTGGAAGAAAAAAAAAAGATTCTCTCAATAGGGAAAAGAAGGGAAGAAAGGGAAGAAGTATAAAAGTATTTAGGTAGAATTAGGGTAAACAGAAGTAATGAATTTCAATCATAAGGTGTTAACAAACCCTAATGCAAGCTACCCTATTTATATATTCAAAAGCAAACCCCAAGAATTTGCATAACAATTACAATACCAAAAATTACAATCTAAACCATACACATTGTTTTAAAAATCCCAAATCAAATAAACAAGCCCTAATTTTTACGATTGTGCCTAGAATAAATGCAAATTAGGTGCATATCAATCTCCATCAGCTCGAGCTTGGATGCTCTACTTTAAAGGCGATGTTCTCCTTCACAGTAAGTCCCTTTTTATCTACCTATCATTCTTCCTCTCATACAGCAATTGCAGATACTTAGAATGAGAGAAAGATCCCCTTCTTCATGCCTTTTCAGCCAACCATGTGGGCATGGGTGGCTGCACGTGTTAGCCCCCTTGGCCACCTGGCCTTCCTTATCGCTTGTGTTCCTCAGGCCAGCTCTGTTGTTAATCCCTGTTTAGCTTTTAACCCATAAATTAGTTCAGATGGTCCATTAGACTAAGTAAAATCAACCTATGTAGGTTGGTTTCCTGGTTATGCATGCTGCATGCACCATCTGGTTGGAACTTGGAAGCATTTCCTCAAATTTGCCTGTTCATTTTGTTGAACCATACTATTATCTTTTGTTGCCATGCCTCAAGTTTCCAAATTGATCAGATGAGCCATCATGAAAATGGACAGTCTTGATCAACTGCTGATCGAGACTTATTTTGGGACAACATTACAGTACTTTGATTCCGTGATTTCTCCACGTCCACACTCCAGATGATCATGAAAATTTGTCCACAGCACCGTGCTTAAGTTAATTACCAATTTCCAAAATTTCAAGTCGATACAACAGTTGGATGATGTGAAATGATCATTTTCCCAATGCTTCCTCTTGTTGAAAAATCACAGTTTAATTTCTAAGTTTCCATCCTTGTTTCCCCCACAATTACCCTTTTGATTGATTGGAAAGCTATACTCTATAGTCTATACACTATTGTATAATTATTTGGTATTTTAAGGGCCTTAAATCCTAATTCACAAAATGCACAAGGTTTGATTAAGGAAACATAGACAATTTTCACAAACATAGTATGAATCTTTACTTCATTTTATCACTTTGTCTCATCATAAAATTTGCCATTTAAAACATTTGGGATTTGCATTTACCTCCTTGACTTTTTTCTATTTTGCAATTTTGATCTTACAACTATTGTTCTTTTACACAAATATATTTTGCAAAAAAGCCCATTTTGTCAAGGTCAATGTTTGTAATTTCACTAAACATCTATTCATTAGTAACCCAGAAAAAAGATATTATCAAATTTATCAAATATAATATTGTTTTTACTAGGAAATTTATCAAAAAAAATTGAAAAAATTGAAAAAAATTAAGAAATTTCAATGAAACTTTCTAATAAATTATTATAAATGTAAATAAATATTCTTAACAAAAATATAGATTTAAAAACGACCAATGAATTAGTAATGAAAACACATGAGAAATCCATGAAGGATAGTAAATCTTAGCAAACATTAAATAAAAATTATTAATAATACATTAAATGCATACATTATTTCAAGTTTTTATAATTGTTATTTTTATTAAATAAATGGTTCAAATAAATTAAAATACAAATTAAATGTTTTAGTTCTTACTCATGCTTGTGTCTTAGGCTTGAAAAAATGCATCTTGAAATTTTGATATTTAACTTGACCATAAATTTTGTATTTTGGTTTCTTTCGCTTTGGCATGAACTAATGATGTGATGCTCCCTAACAAATAACCAAATGAATTATAGAAAGACATTGTAATACGTGACATATTTTTAGCTTCCACTTATTGGTCCCTTTAGGCTCAAGCTCTGTTTAACTTAATTTCCCCTTGTTGTGCTTTTGTGCAGTTTGTAATGAGATAAATGAAAAAACAGTAGAATGCAAGGAAATAAATCAATCACACACAATTAGTGCACCTAGCACTTTTCTAAAATCCAACTCTAGGGGGCATAAACAACTTAGCAATTGATTACGAGACACACTCCAACAAGCAAGTTGCTCTTCTTGATTTTAGCTCAAGTTGGCGTAAACTTTAGTGCCACTATACTCTTTTAGATTCCAACTTTAGGGGGGTATATACACTTGGTATGTTTTGTACTATTCTTGATTCCAGCTCAGGGGGGGCGTATAAACTAATAAATTGATTGTGAGACACACTCCAACAATCACCCTTATTCTTCTCGAGTTTGGTCTCCAATACCAACTCGAGGAATACACGGATAAAAGCAACAAAGAAAAGATTACACTTTATAGTGCTTCTTTGTAAGCACGGGGGAAGTTTATTTATCTTTATAAGCTCGCTTTATTACAAAGTATCTTCCCTTTGTGTTGTTAATACAAGCCTTGAAATATTATGAAGGAATGTTAAGTGCCTTGGCTTGGGTTGCTTGAGAGAATGAAAGTTAAAGCTTTATTGAATTCTTCAATAATCACTTCAACAACTTCTTGAACATCCCAAGTTTACTCTCTTTGTAGTAGGTTTTAAATTCTAGCCATTGTGTAGGTGGAGCTTTTTTAATAAGAGGAAAATGTTCAAATTTTCGACTGTTTGAAATTGCCGTGACTCCGGACGTCTGAAATTAGCTCTTCAGACCTCTAAAATTCGTGAGTCTACAACGTTCATAATGGGTAGTGGGTGTTTCAGAATTTCCGAAGTTAATTTCAGAACTTGTGAGCGTCATGTATCTTTCAACGTTACGCTTTCTTCATTCTTCAGAATTTAACATCTGAGAGACGAAAGAAAATTTTCATTTACAACAATAAAGTTATCAGAATTCTCGCATTTGGACTTTTCCTTTTCTAAATCTTCAATAATCTCAAATTGATCATTAGATAAATTTTCATCAACTATTAAATCGACCTTTCCTATTTGCTCTTCTGGCTCAAGTAATGAATCTTTTGGTGAAGATTTCTTAACAACTAACCCTTTAGTTTCATGGATAGGCCATTAATTATTTGAAGGTGAAAGAGAGGTTGAGAGGATGATAGTTGAACTTTTGGGAATTTGATTTTGCCCATTAGATGAAAATTCTACTACATTGTACTCTTGACAATTACTTGTTCTCTCTTTAAGTGCCTTTCCAATGTATCCATCCATTGATTTATTTGTTGGTTAAGTATGGCCATGGCATCCTTTATTGAATCGGTAATTATATTTTCAAGAGATTCTCCATGCTCTCCTTGGATTTTTGGATAGTGATTTGCTCATTTCCTTCTTGTTTTCGGACAATACTTCATAATTTTTGGTAAAGACTTCAACTTTTAAGGGCACTTCAGCATATGTGGTTATGATGTTCAAATATAAAGGTACGATGGGTGTGCAAAGATTCTTTTTTTTTTAAATAGATTTCTTTGGTTTTTGTAATGTTTTCCAAAATCAGGATTTTTTATAATTTTAGAAATCTGGATTTTCTTATTTTTATTTTTTGAAACAAAGTTTAATTATTTGAAATTATTTATTATTATTATTATTATTTCATTATCTGAAAATAAGATTTTTTGTGATTTTAGACAATAAAGACTATATTGCAATTTTCAAAACTTAATTAGAAACTGATGTGCAAATTGGCGAATGATAGAAACTAAGGTCTGTTTTGTATTTTCAGAAAGATGATGTGTTTTTATGAAAAATTCTAGTGAGAGCAGTTTGTAAATATTTTGAAGTTCAAGTATTTTTACAAAAAGCATACATATTTAGTTCCAACCTAAAACTTTTGGGGTTAGAATGTATAAGCTCCCAAAAGAAGCCCTTAATGGCTTCCGTCTTTGCTGTACTACTACAAAACAATGTTCATAAAATTGATTATACCCTCGATATTATCTTTAGATGGCTAACCGATATGATAAATTGAAGGAAAACCAGATTTTCTAATTTATCGATTTTATACAGAAAATATCAAAAATATTGTGATACAAAGAACAATATTATCGATTCAATTTTACATGCCTCATTCGAATATTGTTTATCATCATAGACCCTCCAATTTATTTTTTCCTCTTTGAAAACACCATTTCTATACACTATTGGTACATTCGAAAGTTCCATTTGTGATTTGAATGGGAAACATTCCATCTTTCAAGATTCAATTCCGCTCTCACATGTTTGGACACTGGAGAGATAATAAAGTTTATTTTTGGCCAACTTTTTCTTGTTTACTAGTTTCAAAATCACATAGTTACAATAGGTAATATATTATTACTTTATTTGATGCAGATTTAAGCAGCATTGATTAACAGATTTTTAGATTTTTATTGATTTTTGTAATGAATATGCGATTTGGGAAAATCAACAGATCATTTGATTTAACCCAAATCTTTTCCAATTGATGTTTGATAATAGCATTAAGATGGTAAATTTAGCAAAATAAATGGTCTGTACTTTACGTTTTATAATTAATTTAATTAAAATAAATTGTCAAGTTAGATTGTATTTTTTAATTTCACCCTTTAGCATGTGTGGTATTTATTAAGACAACCATGAAGAAAATATTAAATATATATTCCTTTTTTGTTTATTTTGATTTCAAAATAATAAATAAAAAATTATTATTAAACATGTGTTATTGTGGAAAGTTATATATATAATGTTTTTTATTTATTTTGATTTTTCATGTATAACTGTATTTTATCTTAATTTTTCAGAAAATTTAAATGTAAATTTTTAATTTTTTTTGAAATTTTCTATTTTATCAATAAACTTCCTAATAAAAATGATATTATCTTCAATAACTACGATAATATCTTTCTCTTCTTGTCACCGATAAATAGATATTTGTCAATATTTTGAACACTGCTACAATGCAATAACAGTGGGTTTGTAGCAATAACACTGCTACAATCAGATCTTCATAGAAGTGGTTCCGATGCCTGAGGAACAATATTTCAACACCGTTGGTCGCTAGATTTGATGGAGAAGGCTTGGTCATTCAAAGTCAGTAGATCTGGAGGTTGTGGCTTCTGTAAGGGTTTCAGACCACAAATAATGGCCGAAATTTGCTCAGCTTGTTGCTGTGGTTGGCTTGCGTGATTGCACTCTTGTTTGACTAACAGAAGTTATGATTTTGTTTATTTTTCTATTCACATGTATGGGTTGCTATGAGGGTTGACAATTTGGCACTACAGTAGAAGGCTGAATGCAACTGCTAGGAACTTGGCTCTTATACCAAATTGATGTAGCACAGGAGAGGAGAATTTAGAAGACAGAGGAAAGATCATCTCAAGGGATGAGGAGAGGAGAATAGAGCAATTAGGGATTTTGTAGAGAAGCAGAAGAATAATAGAAAGTTTTGGGACAACTTGTGTGCACTTGCAATAATCAAAAGTTGTGTCTTGCAAATGAATGATGTCTCCCTATATATAGTAGATTATTGCTAGGCCTAGTCCTAACTCCTAACATTATGAGAATTGCGTATCCTAATCTTATGTGAATAATTAGGGATAAGACCAAACTCTAAATAAATAAACAATCTAAAGTAATCTAAACCACTCATCAAGTTGATCTATATTTGGAGCACTTGATGATTATGTCTAATCCTAAATAAAACAATAAATATATAAAATCTTAATAAAACATCCACAAAATAAGCTGTAATAAATAAACCCTAAATCTAATGCATTATTGTTTATTCTCATCTTGTGTTCTTCATCATAGCCTTTTAATGGTCATGGGCACCCTAATTAGAATGCTTCGTATTACCTGAGGAAATTATTTATTTTCTCTCTTTTATTATGCTTGCTATAGTATTTCTTGGTATTTCGTTCTTTGTCCCTTCTCATTTGTTTCCTGTTTGGAATTTAAAAGCTTTCAGAATTGCATTGAATATGCCTCCTACAATCTCCAAAAGCCCCTGCCTATGCCCTAAAACTTCACATACTATTAACTCTTTGAAATCTTTCGAAGTCATTTATTATTATTGTATTTTTTTCTAACACTTGGTTAGTACAAAATTCCTGATGCTGAAATGTGCTTTTGGCTCTATTATTGGAGCTATCCACGAACTTCTTTTGGCATTTGATGTCATTCCCTTTGTTGCTGCTGGTTTCATTTCCCAGGTTCAACCTATATGCACAATTTTGAGTAAAGCCTTGAATCGGCACCACAGTTTTCAAAGGGAGGTGGCAGCTGCAGCATTATCTGAGTTCATTTGCTGTAGGTATGTAGTAATGCTCCACATACATTGTTAATTTTTTATGTTCTTGATATTAGTGGGGATTTTTTTTTTTTTAATTGCCTTCCTTACTCATTAATTCATATCAATACATCTGACACTCAGCAGGACTTCTAAATTTAACTTATAAATTTAGGAAATTATTTTTTCGCTTTGAAAATCCAGTTCTTTCCAAACTACAATATGAATAGCTAGATGGGTGAAAGGATTCTATGCTTCAAATACCATGATTGAATTTCACTCAATGCAGGCATAAGAGATGTAGTGAGCTGTAGCCTGCTTCAGCATCTTGTTTCTGCACTTTACATGACATATATTCATTATTTTAGCCATCATTTATTTCCAACTTGACATAGATACTTGCTGAAGACATTATGCAGACTGATTCTGGCCGGTGCTGCAAGCCCCAATCTTTTACAATCCAGACTGTTAATTGGACTGGTCTATCGAGTTATTCAGTTTGAATTGATCCAAATGCGTTTGAAGTTTGAACTGTGTTGTAATCATTCGTACTACAGTAAGTGGATGTTATTGCATGTATTAGACCTTTAAAATGTAGAGGAAAAGGAAAGGGCACTGAGGATATAATTCTTTTAATTACAAGATTTTAAACACTGACTATCAGTGATAGGCTGACAAGCCTTCTATGGACCCGGATAACAAACCAAAAACTTTTGTTATCTCTATTTGGTTATGGAACATCTGCCAGTCTCTCATCAACTAGTCAACCAGGATAACAAACCACACACTTCTACTTCCTATTTATAATAATTGAACATCTATAGATTTTACTGGTCATGCATGCAGACCATCCAGTTCTATGGTTTCATCCAGTTTAACTCTAAATCCAGTTTCAACAGGAGAACAGAACAGGTAAGCAACATATGCTTGTTGACTGGGGTCAACCTTGTCAATTTGGTTCTGTTTTCAGAACATTTGAGTCCAGAATCCAATTGGGCTGCTAGGTTGACTTTTAATGAATTTGCTGCCATCATGGATGTGCTAAGTATCAGAAATTGGGTAAATGGAATTGTATTAACTGTGATGTTCTGAGTATCTTTACTGTTATTGTTTAACTGGGAACAATGAAGCATATCTCTATTTGGTTATTCCAAGTGATGCTACCAATTTTTCAACGGTTTGTAGAATATCGTTAAAGATGCGGGAAATATTGGCATGTTTTTAGATTCTTTCATGTTGATATTTTCAGGATTGCTTAAATATGGAACAAACATGCCACCAATCAGTTCACTTATTTTATGACAGTGTAGTGGCTTTTATGTTTTGTTTCTATCCTTTGGCTGCTGCTGGCTAAAATTTTGTGCAACTTAAGAATGCTGTTTTATTTTATTTTGATGACCTTTGCGTGTTGCATTTTTAGATGTTGGATGTGATTCTTCCATGAGGGTCCTGGAATTATTCCTGTGTTTGTCATATTGCTTTATCTGAAACTATGATGTGTGACTCGATCATATAATTTTTAGTGCTCCTTTTGTTGGATGAGCATATATTAGTTAGAATATATCAAATCTGAGTAGCTACTTACCATCCTACCTTTGGATTGTATTCCCAAACAATTAATGATAACATGAACAAATTTTCTGGCAGAGAAGGTTGAATAGGAATTTTTGTTCACCTTCTTTAACTCGAGCATTTTCATGTTTGAACAAGTAAACCATTTCTATGCTTCATATAATTATGTGTTTCTCGGTCTTTTCATCTTGGTTGATTTCAGGGGGTTTATTATTATACTATTATATGTTTTTTATTTGGTGTGTTTTCTATTAACTAATAAATTTACTGTTTTACAGTGATGGGGTTGGTTCATTGTTAGAAGAAATGGTTGAGGTGATGTGTGTGCATGTTGCAGATGATTCACCTACTGTAAGACGACTTTCTCTAAGAGGACTTGTGCAGGTTTATTTTCTCTGAATTCTGACCTCTACATTGTAATAGATCCTCAAGATTACTTCCAGATTTTATGAAATTGTGTTAATGTCAGTTGCTCTTCTTTATTTATTTATTTTTGTGTACTGGTTTGTAATACTTATTCATTTCTTTAAGTTTTTGTCAATTTACATTCAATCGGTACATTTATGACCTAGAAATGCAAGCATCCATCATCCAACAAATTGTGGTCAGCTACATGAATCTTTTTACATCATTCCTTCTATCATGGACAATGTCCTATGCCGGCACTGCATGCCTAACTCTTTTTTAGCAACCTCTGTTAGTGTTCTTCTGTCATCTGCTCTCTCTTATGTTTTTGAACTTGAACCAAATCACTCCTGAGCAATGTAGATTTTCACCTTCATAACACATGGTCAAATTAATGTTCACAAAATCGAATTTCTCAGAGAAAAGTTTACCAAAAATTCGGATTAGGATCTTTGTCAAAGTCTTCTCACAAAGGAATCGTAGAAAATTAGTCGGTTAGGAGAATGTTTTGAATCTCATCAAAATTATTGAGATTTATCTTCAAAATCTCAAAATATTCTCAAAATCTGATCAAAATTATCTAGAGATGTGAAAGACTCACCGAAAATCTCGACAATGAAGGGAAAAAAATGCATAAAGCCCTTCTAAAACCCATTTCAACCTTTGTAAACCACTTTCCTTTGTTCAAAATCCACCTCAACATCTGTAAAACCCAATTTCAACAGCGGTTCTAGTGATTTTACACCAAAATAAAACAGTGCTTGAACAATCTATTCGAAAATTGAAGTCCATCGTTCCAGCTTAGATTCAACTTGAAATCATTTTTTTAAGATTGAAACTCACTTGCCTTGCTTCATAAGTGGATTTTGACTCGATTGTAAGTAGTTTTCAGCAACACCAACTAAAATCGTGTGAAGAAGAAGGCTCGACAATGGGTTACGGCAGGGAACATGTTCTGAAATCAAAATTTATGGTCCGTTTTGGCGATTTTAAGAACCAAATCCTGTGCTTCCATCCTGTTTCTTACAGATCCAGCCTCTTTCATATTTCGTTTTGTATTTTTTCATATTTTTGAAATTTTTTTTTGTTGTAATACGCATTTTTTTATTTTTTTTATCAATCTAGCCTCTTTTGTTTTTTGGTATTTCTTCCATATTGTGAAAGAATGTTTGTTATAAGATGTTGCTGCTATTATATAACACAAAAAAACAGATGGTTAATATTTTTTTGGGAAAAATATTTTATTGTGAGTAAAATGATATTATTATGTTTTACCAATTATAAGGGTTAAATTAGTTTTCCATATAATTGCCACGCAAATAAATTTAATTTTTCAGCAATATATTTGTTTTGTATTTTCTCCATATTTTGAAAAACTGGTTGTTTTAAAAAATATATATATTATATTGGCACAGCCCACAAAACAGGTGGTTAATATATTTTATTAGGAATAAATTGATATTGTGTTTCACCAATTATAAGGGTTAAATTAGTTTACCTTACAGGATTTGCATATGTTTGATAACTTTGTGCAATGCAAGCATGCCTTTAGTAATATTTTTCTATTAGAAATTTTCTTTGTCAAAGTATGTGACATAGGTATGTTTCCAATACTTCTTATATGTTGCCATTTATGGTAATTTTTTTATTCTAATTGTGTATTTACATTTATCATAATTTATTCTAAAGCGTTATTAAAATTTTCCTATTTTTCTTATTTTTTCATTTTTTATTTTTTTAAAATAGTTTGTTGAAATTATCAATAATTTCTCCGAAATTAGCAAAATTTTCTTTTCTGAAGTTAGCGATGTTTCCCCTTTCAGCAGAACTACATACACTAGGTCAAACCAGCCAAGTCTACCCTTATATTCCTTCAAATTCTTTTAATTCTAAGTTTTCAACTTTTGCTAGTAACATATAATTTGTGTGTGCATCTCACTTATAGTGCTAGTATCATTGTTTTGCCACTTCATGTTCCGTTCATTTGACAGTAAGTAAATTAAGCTGGAATGTAGTGTTTCTGAGTATGCATATAGTTCTTTAGAAATCAACATTAGTCTTTGCAGAGCAAGCAAAGCTAGCATATGGATTCTTAGGAGTCTTGGTATGAAATGCCAAAAAAAGAAATAATTCCAATAATTAATTTACGTTCTCAATCAATCATTACTTATACTTTTTAGATGCAACTTCCTTCACAATCTTGATCCAGGTGGTGTTTATTTCCTTTTCGAGATCATTGCAGATACCTATGCTTTATAAGCCAAAGTATGCTACACGAGTTCTTGGGGCAATAGTTGCTTTACTTGAGGATCCCGATGAAGCCGTTCAATTAACTGCTGTGCAATGCTTGCAAACTGTGAGTTACCTTTGGGACATACTTTTTGGTATATGCATGAATTGGTTGATGTCTAAATCCAGTCCTGACACACTCTACTGCATGAACAAATGCTACAAACATCAGATTCTGGAGTCATCACCCAAAGAAGCAGTTGATCCAATTTTGTTAAACCTTTCTTTACGGCTAAGAAATCTCCAAGTGAGCCTCTTTACTCTGTTTGTTTCTAATCTTTGGAATGAGAGTTCGTACAGTAACTTTGTCATTGGCTTAAAACCTTACAGTTTTGTTATGCATACTTATTGTTTATCTGATTACTGGTGTGTGGTGGCCATCTAATAGTGATTTAGAACGAGATGCTCTGATGCTAAATGCACAACAAAAGCTCTAATAGCAAATCAATGTAGAGCTGAGTGCTCTGATGTAGAACGAGATGTAGAAAACTTTGTTAAAAAAGGTAAATCCTCGAGGAGAAAGAAGAGAAAAATTAGGGATTAGAATATGAAGGAAGAACTTGCCAGAAATTCAAGAAGAAGAGAAGAGAGCAAACTTATATTCTAATAATCTATTGACTAAAGTATATTTGACCCTAATACATACTACCCTATTTATAGAAACTCATATGCAAAATAAAACTCTTAAGTGGATATAAATAAATACCCTAAAAAAAGTAATAAAAATAAAAGCTGTTTGTAGATTTACCTACACCTTTTACCAATATTACACATTTACCAACGTTTCTAAATTATTTTAATAAAATATAAGTATTTTTGTAAATATTTTAAAAACGTTTGTAAAAGTGTAAATATTTTTGAGGTTAAATAATGGCTAAGAAAAATGGAAAAAGGGAAAGCTTTAGGTGCAAATAATATACCAATAGAAGTGTGGAAATGCATGTGTGATATAGGATTAAATTAGTTGACAAACTTATTAAGATTATATGATCAAAGAGAATGCCAAATGCATGGAGGAAAAGTACTATAATATCAATCTATAAAAATAAAGGATATATTCAAAACTGTGCTAATTACTATGGAATAAAACTCATGAGTCATGCTATGAAGCTTTGGAAAGGGTTAACTAAGCAAAGGTTAAGGCATGAAGCAACTGTTTTAGAAAATCAATTTGGCTTTATGCCAGGGAGATCCACTATTGAAGCTATTGTTCTACTAAGGCAATTAATGGAGAAATATACAGAGAAGAAGAAGAATCTCCATATGGCTTTTATTTATCTGGAAAAGATATATGATAGGGTCCCTAAGGAATTAATATGGAAAATATCAACAGAATAAAATTTACTAGAATGTATATTGATATTATTAAATATATATATATATAGTGGAGTCATAACAAATGTGAGAACTCTAGTAGAGAAACTAGTGAATTCCCAATGGCAGTAGGTTTGCATCAAGGCTCGGCTCTTAGCCTATATTTCTTTACTCTAGTTATGGATGCTCTCATTAGACATTGACAATAAAAGGTCCCCTTGTGTATATTATTTGCAAATGATATAATTCTTATAAATGAAACAAGAGGAATTAATTTGAAATTAAATAAATGGCAAGATACTTTAGAATTTGGTGATTTTAAAATTAGTAGAACAAAAACTAAATATATGGTGGTTGCTCATCAAGCAACAATGGATAACATCAAGAGGGTGGTAGCGACTACAACCTCATCAATCAATGATTGAGATCTACAAAAAGGAAGGCCAGCAGCCACTATCACCTCAACAATTTTTAAGGGGAGGGCCGAAGGCTTTTATAACCCAAATCAACGGTATGGATCAACCAAGAGGGTCAGCGGCCGCTTCAACAGTAGAGGTTACTACTCCCTATAAAGAGAGGAAGAGAGAAGGAAAGCTAAAGGCTGGTATAACTCCATAGTCGTCCTTCAAAGTTGTTATCCTAGGAAGGTGGCTTACTTATGAATTGAGGGCTTTGAGGTCTTAAAGTAGCGTATGTACAAATCTATGAGAGAGGGTGAATATGCCCATATTTCAAGGCAGAAGGCATGGGGATATTCTCAAAATATTGTCTTAGTCTGGTCGCCTAGTTAAGGTGAGTGAGGGCAAGTCTTTGCCAAGTGGAAATCTGTGTTTGTTCCTCTTGGAGGTGGCACCACCTCCTTGTGTTTTGAGTGAAAATTGGTGTCACATCTTTAAAGGATACATGAAAGTGGATCCATCTCGAATATTGTTTAAAAGTGGAGCCACTAAGGCGGGCAATTTCAAATTTTGAACTTGATTTCTTGCAAAATTACATGAAACTTTTCTTCAATGTCATCTCCAGGGGACAAAATGGTAAACTTTTCCACTTGGGAGTGGGGTGGTGCCACCTTTGAGAAGGAATGAAGGTGGGGGTGAATAGACAAGGGGATGCCTCCTCAAGGGAGAAAAAGAGGTGGGGCCACCACCTTGAGGTAGAAATCAACGTTGGGATGCCACCATTTTTGGATTTGCCCTCTTTTTCATCAACTTATTTCTTTTCTTCTTTCTTTGACTTTGATGGACCATATTGGCAGAATCATGATTGTTTTGATGATTTCCATAGTATTCTGGCTTGATGTTCACACACAGCTCAGATCGATGAAATCATGTCTCAAAATGCTTGATCATCGTCATGTATTCATTTGGATGGTGGATCTTCACTGTGCTATATCTCCATGAATCTTGATCATTTTCTTCTAAAATTTTTATGGCATCATTTTCGTTTTGTGCTCTTTAATTTGATCGAATTAGATAAAGTAATGCTTAGCATTATAGTCTGTATTAAGTGCCCTTTAAATGAAGTATATTTCTTCTAATCTAAAATTGCTCAATAGACAAAAAATGGGTTGTTATTTTTGGTGCCTCTCTCAATCTTTAGTTTCAATATTTTGTTTTAGAAGGATATAAACAAAAAATATTTTGAAAATAATAGTTACTTTCTTAAAATTCATTTAAATAAAAATATTCTTGAAATAAATGAAAACTATGAAATTATAAATCAATGTACAAACAGCTCATGCTGTTAGTTTCCAATCTCTATTGCACTAGTAGTTTGGATCAATGTTCTCTTTACTGATATTTTCTTTTTGTGAGGTACCTGATAAATTATCTTGTAGGAAACTAATGTTATCATCTATACTTGATTTTACTAACAATTTCGGAGATATTGTTGTTATTATCTCTAATTTATTGATATTATTAGAGATATTGTCAATATTATTTTCAATTCATCAATAATATTGGAGATTTTGTTATTTTTGTTATAACTTATTGTCCATGGCCCCTTTTAACTATTTCTTCACTTAATTTTTTTCAAATGATATTGATATTCTCAAATCATTAAATATATTATTTGTTAATACTAACGATATTATTGTTTTTATTACAAATTATCACTCAAAGCCAGTTGACCATTATTTCTTCGCAAACAACTATGACCCTAAATCATTAGAAACTCATATTTATTTCGTGGTATAAGTTTATATTAATATATATTTCATTTTTATGGATTAAACATATACAAAATTTGTTTGGGTTTCATGTCTTTACTAAAGGCATACTCAAGTCGCATGTCTGTGTTTCCGTATGTCATTAGATGTCTATATTTAAAATAATATTTTTATGGAGTCTAATTATTTTTTCTAATTTAAAACAGGTTTACGTTTTTTTTTTTTTCACTTTCCTCAAAGGTTTGCTGATAAAAACAATATTATCTCCAATAAAAGCGATAATATCTTATTTGGGACCATTGATATATCCTTAATTACCAATAGAACTTTCAATAGAACATTTGGAAGGATGTAATTCAACAAAATTTATGCTCTAATTGTTATTATGTTCAAGAAATTCTCCTTGGTTTGTAACAGGCCAGTTTGAATGGGATCATGCGAGCTAATGCTTTTGTAACATTTGGTGCGCTAAGCAAATATGGATGTGGTGCTCAACATGAGGCATTTCTTGAGCAGGTATTTACTTTTAGATGTCATTTCAAAACTCTGAAGTGACTTAGAATATTTAATGTTTTTAATATTTTAACTAATCTTCATGTTATTTTCAAATTCCGTGTTGTTACTATATTCAAAGTGCTTCAATCATCAATGTCTCAGTCACTGCTAAGATTAATTGAGAAGTAGCACAACTTGACACCATCTGTTAAGTCAGTGCTAACATTCTTTATCAAGCCTCGCAATAGTACCAGATTCAACAAGAACCATGGACTGGTCTATTACAAAGGTTCATTGAAAGAAATATTTAAGTAAATTCATCACTTGATGTGATAGGCCAATGTGATATAAGTTTTACAATTTGTTGAAAACGGTGAGTTTGGCGGCTGAAATACAAATATTTAATTATAATTGGATAATGATTTGATCGGATATGTCATCTTGAACTAGGAAAGTTCTCTGTGAAGTTTTGGCCCACCTTGATATGTGCTATCCTAGATGCTTGCTGGGCACACACTGGCTCGTCCAGGGCAGTGCCCAAAAAATCCACTTGATCAAAATCTCAGGTAGGCCACAAGCAAGCAAACAATTGATAATGAGTTCCCTCTGATTTTGATCATGGTCCACTGATATGCTTATGCTTTAGTGCAGAGTTTTCTTAGGCAGATTAAACAAGATATGGTCCATCCCCATTCCTAAGCCCATAATGAATTATATGCATTCCAAGTAATGCATTGTTATTGTTTTTTTCTATTCCCAGCTGCTGACCTGGACTAATGTTGCTAATTACATGTTAATACTTTTGCTAGATACATTGTATCCTCCCACATTTGTTTCTCCATGTTCATGATGATGATTCCAATGTTCGCCAAGCTTGTCGAGTACGATGACTATGTTCTTATCATGTTTCTTTTCTCTATCATGATTAATTATTAAGAAAGCTACTTATGAAATTCTTTTTGTCTACAGAACACCCTAAGACATATTGCGCCCTTGATGGGTGTGGACAGCATGCCTGCTCTCTTCAACACAAATTGTTTCAATTCGGATCACCGGTAAATAATAAATGGTCCACACACACACAGATCGATCTATGTATCGGTATGTATGTATTTATATATGTATGTATGTATTTATATGAAATGAATCAATAAATCCAGTTGCATGAAATCACTTCATGTAACCTATCCATTTTCATTGAAAAATTATATTCTTCTTTGATCTAAACCATTAATAATATTATTCAATGTACATTTATTTATGATCCCAAAAATTATCTTGTTTGTAAACTTGTATATGCCAAGAAAAAAATTATTTGGGGGTGAATCTGTAGTCATTAAATGTTTTTAATAGCTATTGGGTTATAGCTATGTAGTTCATATACCTAAGTATATATTTTAGATAAATAAATAGTAATAAATATGATGATTGAATTGAATTTATAAAAGTATATTAAAATGTGAGCAAATTTCTTAATTCACATGAATACATTCACTTAAGCATTGAAAGGTCGTAAAATTTTACATGACCATTATATTATATGGAATGGACATTTTAGATGGTTTAGATGTTTAATACAAAGGATGTGGGCCCTTCTAGGATGGAAACATTTTTTCTGGGTCAATATTTACTTTTAAATAATTTTAATATGATGACTTATGGAAGACTTTGATTAAGATGATTGATAAATGAATATTAGCAAGATTAATGTATTGATTAGATTTCCTATAAACTTCAAGATGGGCCTTAAACGGAGTGACACCACCCAAATAATTCGGTGGTGTCGGCAAGTACACCATGTACTCTTCATGTGTGCGTTTGGGTGAAATTTTACTGGTCAAATAAGTCTTACGCTCATGGTAGTAGGAAAGAGAGTTGCAATTCATATGGGTAATTTCTCAAGGCCTCATGTGGCTGAATTAAAACCAGTTATGTTCACTAACTAATTTTCATATGTATATGTGCAAGATTGTGTTCACTTAGAGCTAGTTCCACAAAACCTTAATGTAGAACAGGTTTGTGTGGGCCCCATTAATCAGATTTTGTAAATTTGTGCTGCCCATTGTGTTTATTAAAATGTGTTTACTTAAGGAACAGAAAAAAAAATTATTTATAAAATGAATTAGGTGGGCCACAAATCAATAGCCATTTAGAATATATGAAACCGTCAAAATTCAAATCTTACGTGTGATCCTAATACATTTTTTATTAAAGGATTTTAAATATCATTATTAAACAAGTATTGATAAACAAAGTTGATGGCACAGATTTTGCAAAATCTGATTGGCGGCGTCCATATGAACTTGTTCCACATTAAGGTTTTATGGAACCTGTTCTAACATATTCTATATGTATGGATATACACGGGATATTGGCATGTGGTCTCGATTATAAGTTGATATTTCTTGAAGTGTTGCAAATCATGATGTTTCAATCAAATCCAAGCTAACCATCATGCTTAGCATCATTTATTTTGTCTAAGTATCAAAAATCATCCCAATCAGAAACCTAAGTGGATCACGGTAAATCTAAACTCATATGGTCATTTAAAATACTATTTTCAATATTGTGGCTCACATAAGTTTCTGATTTCAATGAATTTTGATGTTTAAACTAAATAAATGATGCTAAGTATGATGGTTGGCTTGAATTTGATTAAAATATCATGATTTGCAAAAACTCAAAGGGAAAATTCCTATGTATCTCTCTCTCTCTCTTTGTACACGCACACACACACACACACATGTATATGTATGTATGTATGTATATGTATATTGTTTAAAAGAAATGGTTCAATTGAAATTTTAAAGAATCATCTATTTCGAGGCTAGTCAAAGATGATTGGTTGAAAGCGAATTGGATGATGATACTTAGCACTGTCATTTTAGTTGAAATCCATGAAATTATTTTTGATTAGAGGCCTACGTGCACTGAACTATTGAAAAATGCTTAGAATCATTTGTAAAATATGAAAAATACTTGGAATCTATTTGTGTATTGAAATATCATAAAATTTTGTAGAATCATCAATTAATATAGGGTGAAGGTTTCCAAGAATATGGATGTATAATTATATCCTTTTGGATTTCGCCGAAAGGAACAAATTTTGAAGGTTGATATCTATTCTCAAGTGATTCTGATTTGGGGCCCATCTAAGTGTTTTATGTAAATGATCATTAGATCCTTAGGTAAACAAGTGGTGTTAAGTATAATGATCTGATTACTTATATATATATATATATATATATATATATATATATTGTAAAGTGTTTTTAGTGAAAAAGTTGCCCTCTCAAGTTCTCATAAAGCATGATGTTTTTATCGAATCCAAGCCTAACATCGTACTATGTTCCATTTATTTAATTTTGATATCAAAATTTAAATTGTCTTTAAAATTATGTGTTAATGTTGAAAAAAGAGATTTCAGCCAATCTTATCAATTGACATTTGCTATTGATCACCTAAATATCGAATTAAAATGATTTTTTGTATTAAAAAAATTGATGAATGACTTGGATTTTGTTAAAACATCTTGTAATGTAAAAGGTGAAGCATTGCTTTGTGCAACCAGTTTCACTAAAGTTGGGCTTTCATGCAAGATTCAACATCATTATTTGGATGTTCATGTAGTCCATATAGTTTGAAAAATTATAAAATTATCTGTAAAATTTTAAAATCACTTGGATAAATCTAATTGAAGTAATTCACATTTTCAATTTCAGCCTGAATTGCTATTCAATTTGCACTTCTTTTCATCTTTGCTAATGCAGTTTCTTGAAATATCACCAGGAGTGATTATGAGGACTTCAGTAGAGACATTGCACGGCATCTTTGTCAGAACTTTGCTTGTAGGACTGATAGCTACATGGCATCAGCTATCCAGGTTTGTTTGATGCTGGTTCTTGAAGCCCTTAAATTTTAAGAAACGGACAATCGACAAGAAAAGTAGTTTGCTAATCAGTGCTCTTTATGCAGGCTTTCGATGCTCCTTGGCCTGTTATCCAGGCAAATGCCATTTACTTCTCCAGCAGTATGCTGTCAATTTCAGAAGACCTGTGCTCCTTCGCTTACTATGCACAGGTTTATAACCTTGTTGGCAATGAACATGTGTGGTTCCAATATCGTTCCTTGTAGGCATTTAATGATCCCATTTTCTTTATAGGTTTTTGGGCTGTTGGTAGGCAAGATGAGCCATTCTCCAGATGCAGTTGTTCGAGCAGCATGCTTATCAGCTCTAGGCATTCTGATGAAAAGCAGCTCAGCTGCATGGAGAGCATTGCGACTCGACAGATTTGACTCATCTAGGAGGACAAATGAGTCTAGTCCACAGGCATGACAATTCTCCATACTGGAAGCACGATTTGACTGGCCAGTTGAATGCTATTTCTGGTGACTTACAATTAGACGGTTTGAGCTGGTGTCTTGGTTTGGTTGTGCATTCTAGCTGGATATAATTTGTTGTATTTTATTTATTTTCTGTGGATGTAATTAAGTCGTTGTAAGTTATTATTTTTTCCATTGTTGCGTTGTTTGTGAAGTACCTTTTTTATTACGTACATTGCTCACTAGATTGTAAGTTCTGTGCAGACTTTCAAATAAATCATTCGCTAATTAGTGTAGAAGCTGCCTTTAGATATCTTGTTTCATTTAGTTTGATAGTTAGCTGCCAGTAAAACAATTTTGCCTAGATTTGAATTCTGAAGTAAATGATATTATCTTGGAATAATATTGTGAAGTTTTATTGGAAATTCTATCCTAGGGGAAATGTCCCAAAGGAGTGTCCATTTTAGTGATGAAAAGGTCAAATCTACCTGGACCTCAACTTCTATTGGCTACGTGGCATGATTTTAATTAAAACGAAAGGCCATTTTCCATGAATTCATGCCAATGCTGTAACATGTGGCATGTTTACAATGGCTTCTTGTCTTAGACAAGTTGTTTTTGTGAAATCACGCCCATGTGTTAGGTAATTGATGTGGTGCTGTATGTCATTGTACACCCTGCAACCTTTAGTTGATTAGTATGCTTTAGAATGTAAAGGGGTTTAGATTAGATGCCACCGGTTTCACGAAGCGACTTTGTTCAACATTGATGCTTTCGACTTCCGTAATTTGAATGAAATCTAATTTCACAACTTTGCTTAGTATTTTTATTTAACTTATCTATTAGTGGGGACTTGTGTTTTTTATGACATTTTAAAGAAAGCAAAAAAATTCGATCAATGTGATGTTTGGTATTTTGACTTAAAATCTTACAATAAATATAGTGTACTTGTTGCATGGAGTTTTTTCATGCAAGTGGTTGTTTTTGGATTCACCTTCAAAATTAGATGAGATTCGGTGGCTACTTTATTTATTAATATTGTTTTATTTTAAATATGCAAAATTAGACTTCTATTGTTGTTATCATTGGAGAAAACTTTTAACAACTATGTATTTATTATAATTTCCAAATTTATAATCACACATAAATATATCTAAGCGTGGTAGTTGGCATGGATTTGATTGAAACTTTATGGTTTACAAAAACTCAAAGAGTTGTAACTTACAACCAAAATGACTTCAGAATAGCTTATATATATGTAGGGTTGTGGTTTAGTAAGAAGCTTCGCATTGAGAAGTCCATTTCGTTGTTTGATCGTTGCAAATCTATCCTAGCCATTTAGAACACACATCTGGAAAGCACCTTGGGGCAACAGTAAGACACCTTCCCTTAGCCCATCCAACAGCAACTTGCGGATGACCCCAAGATGCCACGCTCTAGCTCTCCCTTTTTCAACTCAAAGCTCTCTCGCCCCAAGCTTGAAATCCCATCATCAACATCCCAGTAAGAAATTTTATCATTGTAGCAATTTGGGGTCTACTAACTAAGCATTCGCCCTCACCGCAATCAAAGCCTTCGCCAACATCGTCATGCCTGACGAAGCTCTCCACACTTTTCGTAACATGGTAGACATCTTTGGGTGTTGACCTAACATCCGTTCCTTCAATTCTCTCCTTGACGCATTCGTCAAGGTCGGCCAGTGGGACCACCACCCATTTCTTACATCCATCAATGTTTTGATGATCGCATCTAATAAATGTAATAAGATCCATTATTGATGCTAATGGCGCGATTTAACGAGCCTCCCTGTAGGTGCGCATGCCAGCCCATGCCCTCAACCAGAGGATCACAACCAATTCTTTCTCTGCTTATTGATAATTGGAATTTTCTATTTTCTAGGGAGGAATAATTTTCTATGGAATGTAATGAGGAGGGGCGTTGAACAAATCAAGGGGATGACGTTGGGAAATTCAATTTCGTGTGATGTCAGTTCAATGTAAGGTTATGCAATCATCAAGTGCCTATCAGTTATTTCGTGCCTGCCATAGTTTTAAATGAAGCTTTTGGAGTTTTTGGTCAGATGGTTAAATATGGTCATAGTCCAAATTCAGAGACCCATGATGCACCGATTGATGGCTTTTGTTGGGCTTTTGGTATTATTGAGGCTATCAGGGTTTTCCACAAAATGGTTGATTGTGGGGTGCAATCTTACTTCCACCACTTACAATATCATGATAAATGAGACTTCTAATCTGGTTAAAGAGAAGATTAGTAAAGGATGGAGGCTGGATATAATAATATACAGCTTGTTGATTCACATCTATGTCAAGGCAAAATGATTGATAGTGCTATAAACTTGTGGAATAAAGTTATTAGTGATGGCATGGAGCCTGATGTTGTTATGTACAATGTTCTTGTAACTTAGCATTTATTATTTTCGCATGGTCCATCAGCATCATAATGCTATTCATCTTTTAGCTACATGTCAAGTAAAGTTAACAGTAAGCTTGTTGTGAAAGAGGAAGTATTTGATAGCTTTGGAAAGATGCTAAATTTTCTCTGATTGTTGTATATTCTTTCTTATATTTTTGATGTCTTATTCGTCCTCCTTTTTATAAGCATTTGAGATTTTTCCGTTGTGGAGTTGCATCTTTTTGGAGCAGTCATGAAACAACTAACACTTTGTCTGGTATCTGACTTTTGAACTTGATTATGACTGGTAGCTAACTCTATCATTGACTTTCTTGTTTGTGACCGTTTACTAATGCTTCGGATACAATAAAACATTTACTTGAATCTTGTCTCTGAAAGGATTCATTGACTCCGAAGTGTTAAGTTGCTAACTCCAAAATGGCTTGTCGACTCTGAAGCATGTTGACTCCAAAGCGTTTATTCACTCACTCCAAAGTGGTGTATCTATTCTGAAATGGCCTGTCAACTCCGAAGTATTTATTCACTGACTCCAAAGTGGTGTGTTGATTTTGAAATGGCCTATCGGCTCTGAAGCATGTCGACTTCGAGGTATTTATTCACTGACTCCGAAGTGGTGTGTCGATTCCAAAATGGCCTATCGACCCTGTAGCGTTTATTCACTGACTCTGAAGTAGTGTGTCGATTCTGAAATGGCCTTTCAACTCTAAAGCGTGTCGTCTTTGAAGCGTTTATTCACTGACTCCGAAGGGTGTGTCGATTCTGAAGTGTCTTGAAGTATTTTGTCAACTCTAAAGTAATAGTTTACTGACTCTAAAGTAATTCCGTTGACTCCGAAGTGTGAAGTCACTAACTCTAAAAATTTCTATCGACTCTGAACAGATAAACTATCTTTTTCGAAGTGATTTTGTCGAATCTGAAAAGATAAGTCATTGAATCTGAAATAGTCTATCAACTATGAAATGTTCATTTGTGTAACTCTGAGGTGTCTGGTTATCTCCGATGTATACATTGACTCCGAACTGTTCATTTGCTTGACTCCGAAATACTTATTGACTTTGAGGTGCTTTGCCTCCTGACTCCATCAAAGATGAATGAATGGTGACTTAAAGATGGTTGCCTAGCCTTAATGGACAGGAAAGTTTTATACATCGCACAATGAAAGCAAATTGTCTTAGATGCTTATATGCTAATGTTTGCCTATCACCAAAATTAATGTGTTGTTTTGATTCACATTTATTGCAAAGTGTACTCTTTTTGTTTTCGTACCTAGTTATAGCTTTAAATAAGAGTTTACCCCTAGAGTTAAGGCAGATAGTTTGCATTTTGTTGTGACTATCCAATTCTATTGGATCAGCCATCCCATGGAGTGAGAGTGGGCAATGGTTTTAGCCAAACAAATAAGCTACATCAAAACATCAATCGAACATGGCCAAATGATACTTAAGCGGAGTTGCTGTGGAATTTGAAGGTGTTAAAAGTCATTGACTTTTTATGTGTTGGTAACAAACTCCAGTAGACCTTGCAAATGCACCGTATGTTGTGTGTGCAATCATTAATTATTGTTACAGAATTAGAAAGGTGTAAACAACATCTACAATGCCATAGCACCACTTGCTACAAATTTACAAACTCCCCTTTACCAATAATACACCTTTTTGCAGGATATGGACTTCTCCAGTTTTGTATTGCAAGATTCGTTATTGGTTTCTTAGCCTCAACTTAATCCAAAGTCGATAATCCTTTTGCTTTTTGGCAAAAGAATTTGTTGTATTTTCCTTCATTACTTCCTTCTCTAAAAATAGTATATGCATTAGCTAATTCAAAAGGAAATACTAGTTGCTCAAATATTCCATACAAAGTCACCATTCTTGTCTTAAGTAATTCATCTTGGCTAGCAGCGATTGGAGGAAGGTACACAACAAGCTGAGTCTATTGATTAATACATTAACAACACTACTAAAATGATAGCCACAAATTAATCAACAATATTACTAAAATGACAACCACAAAACACAATAGTTAGATTCAACTATGCTGCCCTTGTATTCTGGCTTTCAAAATATGAAGCTTGAATTCTAAAGCCTGGCTATAGTCCTTTAATTCTTCGACCTCTTTTTTTAGTTGCTTATTTTCTTCCTTTAGTGGAACAGAGTGACACACTTCTAAACTAAATACTTTGATGTCACCCATCTGCTTGCGTCAAAATTCACTTTCTCTCTTGTTTAATGGTGGATCAACCCATCTGAAATATTGACAAGAATGTGACTTATCCTGAAAAAACAAATGTAGACATAGACAAAATTATGTTTAATGCAGATTGTATAATATAACCAGATGTAACTAAAATCACACATCCACTTACAGAATAAGCAGAACATCTAAGAAATCTCCTCCTTGGATTTTTTTTCAGTGTAGGAAGTAAGTGAGCCTCATATCCGCACTAATAGTTTTTTCGGCCCCCATCACATGAAGTACGCCTACAAGAATAGGAGCACGTAGCACTCATTTTGAAAAAAAGAGTTCAAATTAATAAGAAAAATGGTTAAGATAGTAGGAAAATACAATTGAGACAGATGAACAACAATGAATTACCATCAGTTTAATGATCTTATTATAAACTCTTAGCTTTTAAACATGGGCAATTTCTCTTGTCATGACCTTGGACGAATTTATTGCAACCACGACATAGTCTACTTGAGCTCCTTCTTGCTATCTCTATAGTTGCAAGATATCTCTTACTAGTGCATCCTTTTGTTTTGACAATATGTGGATCAAGAATGACATAAGGTTGAGATGCCTATGAGCCATGCCTTTCAAGTGAATCTAGTAGAGGATCAGGAACACTTGCAAATACATCAATTGGATATGATTCATCAAAATTGCTACTTGTATTTCCAATAATAGTAACATTGTTACTGAAATTAGCTCTTTGCCCACATATGTTTTCTACAGCCGGTGGAACTAGGCATTCATTTTGCTATTTTTTGAATTCTTCCATTGAACTAATTATCTTATCAATACCAGAATTTGCAATATCAAATGACCTGTCACTATTAGTAGCTCCTACTATTATTTTAATCCATTTATGTGTCAAAATGCCCTAGCGAAGTATTATTGAGTTTTTAGCCCGTGATGTTGTAGAAGCTTCTTGTGCAATAATGCCCTGTTTTGGTCTTTGTGTCCATCATCTTTATATATGCGAAGTGGGCATTTAGGTAATCCCTCTTAGACGAAACATGGCAAGGATGTGTCTACATATAATACCATGGAATTCAAAATGTTTATATGAACAATATGAAATCATCTTCTCATTATCCCATACAACTGATCAAGTTTTCCCTAACCCTTCAGTCCCATATCTAAACACTGCATAATTATTAAAGCACCCTTCGGTCACTTTAAATGATGCAATATAATATTGAGTTTTCTTCACCTCTTCTTGAAATTGTTTAAATATCTCTTCGGTGTATGTTTTAGCCATTTCTGACTCAATGACATGCTATGAAGCCAATACTGGTGTTCCATATGTAGTGTTACAATCAGCCTCCACTTCATCATGCCTTCTTCTTGTAATAGCCTGGTCATACCCTATTGCAAATTCAACCAACTTTGTTCCATGGTCTACATTTATCAAACAAAGAATTCATTCCTTCAGACCTACCCATAGTACTCATTCTTGCTAAGAATACATTTCTTACATATGCAGCTATCCACATCCTTCGAATCTTATACAAGTTTTGCAACCAAGTATTCTCTTGTACACCACTTTCTGTAATCATATTATTCCACGCCAGCTCAAATTAATCTTCTCCTTTGCTCTTATAAATACAGTCATACCATTGTGTCTTGAAAGATGACTTGTTGTGTATGATCACACCCATTTTCTCATGAATGTTTTTGTTTAGATGCTAGATGCAATAAATTGATGACTTTCAGGAAATACATATTTTATTGTAGTTGAAACGATAGCATCTTGATCCGTTATAATGGCCTGTGGTGCCACACCTCCTATTACATTAAACCATATGGTGAACAACCACTTGAAGTCATCAATGGTTTTTCCATATAAAAGGCCAACACCAAGTAATATATATTGTTTATGATGATTTACACCAACAAACGGACCGAAGGGCATATCATACTCATTTGTTTTGTATGTTGTATCAAAGTAGACAACATCATTGAAAACTTGATAATCCACCCTAGATTTACCATCAACCCAAAAAAATAACATCAACCGATCATCATCATCAACCAATACATCATAATAAAAATTTAGATCTTCTTTGGCCTGGCTTTGAAAGTGTTGTAACAATGCCACTCCGCCACCACTATATTTTGCCTGACGCCTCTGTTTTAGAGCATTTCTAAGATCTATTTGTGTAAAACCCAATTTATCTAATACACCCAACTCAACCGCCATGTAGTCAAGTGTTCTAGCCACCCCAACACCTACCTCATTCAACCCTTGAGCAATTATCCAAATGGAAATTTGGGACTCCTATTTGATTGTAAAGCATATGACTTTATAGGTGTCTCACATTTATGGTTATGCTCATCTACAAATTTTGTTACCACCCAAGCAGTTGTCCCAACTTTTTTATACACAGCAACCATAGCACCACAACCACATCTAGTAAACCACAATCACATCTAATAACATTTCTTACTTTATACTTTTAATCTTCTTCATTCTTATGAAACTTTCTTATGCCAGCTTTGCAACATAATAACTCATGGTAGACAAGCTCATTATTCTTCAACTTCCTTATTGTGCCTTTCTTGATACCAAAACCACATAGTTTTGCATATCCATTATAAAAATTATATGCATCCTCTTCACTATCAAACATTTGTCCAACCTTTTGTGTTAACTCAATAGGAGCTAGTGGAACAAAACAAAAATTATTGAATGACTCAGTTTGTTCACTACCCACTACTTCTTTGTTGTTAGCAACATCATTGACATGTTTATCTTCATGTAAACAAACATCATCACTCCTAATTCCATGTTCCATGGTACCACAACCACCTTCAATCTACATTGATTCATCCATCAATATTGAAAACTTCTTTCAACCTTAAGTTTGAAAATATATTGTACCATTAATAAAATGCATTAGTGATGTAAATATAATAAAAATATATTATACCATTAATATTTTTATATAGATATTTTTACACATGTACAATCTTCTCAATCTCTGAAATTCAAGTAGTATGAACAATAAAGAAAGATGTTTCTATAAAAGACATGATCAACTGGAATTTGGTAACAACAAGTCCAAAGAAACAGCCAAAAAAATAGTAAGATGTATTTCTACTTCTTGGTAACGACAATCTAGAATAACGACAACAATAACAACACTTTTACATAGTATCAATCACTTAACATTAGAATAGGCATGGAATAAACCAAAACCATTATAGGCTAACAAGAAATAATGCAAACACAATTTTGGCCTCCTGCATAACAAAAGAAGACATGCGAATGATTTGGGACTAAAAACTTCTTTTCCTTCCACTAGAAAACCCTTTTAGGGATGTGCATCCAAATGTCCCTAAGTGAAGTACTAATGCAAATTTCTAGAAACTCTCTAAAATTTCATCTCACCTGAAGTCATGCCAATTTATCAAATCTTCTAAACATTCATGTCATGTAACTTATAGCTACATCCATTCCTGTTGAAAGCCCTGCATTTGTTGCTGATGTCTCCATTGGATGAAATGGCTAGACTTACAATGGAAACCTAGCCCCAAAAACTATTAGAAGCACCCAAAAACATATCTGCGTAATCCGACGCCATAAACCCATAAACCCATTATCAAAATCAGAAAACAAACATCAAGAACATTAAGAATCTCAAATCCAGAAGCACCCAAAAACCCATTTCGAAAACTAAAAATCAACGAACGCAAATGATTGAAAGAGTGAAAGAGAAAAGCTTACCATGCACAAGGCTGGGATGTTAGTATTTTAATGAACTGAAATTGCTAGTAGACCCCGGATCAGCTACAGCTAGCGGAAGGTGAGGAGAGCTTCGTTAGGCATGGAGGTGTTGGCGAAGGCTTTGATTGCGACGTGGGCGAAGGCTTTGTTAGTAGATCCTAAATCGGCTACAGCAACAGAAATTTCTAACTGGAATGCCGACAATGGGATTCTGAGCTTGGGGCTAGAGAGCATTGAGTTCGAAAAGGGAGGGCTAGGGTGAGGCATCTTCGGGTCATCTGCAAGTTGTAGTCAGATGGGCTAGGTGAAGGTGTCTTGCAGTCATCCCATGTCTATCTTCAGAGGCTACTATGAGGGCGAGGGCAAGGGTAATTTGCTGCAGTTGTCCCAAGGTGCTTTCCGGACGCGCATGTTTTGGATGGCTACATAGACTGCAACGATCAAACAATGAAAATGGACTTCGTGCTAAAGGCTTCAGTGCGAAACTTCTTACCAAACCACAACCCATATATATAGGGGGAAATGATCTAGTGTAGCTGGCATTTTCACTGTGTGATGCAGATCTCGGCCCTTCATGGGCGCTGCGAGTGTAGCAGGGAGGGAGAGTCACCTTTTAGACTCCGTCTCCTATAAATCCAAAACATGCAGTACGGAGAGAGCTGTGATGTGACTGCTAGCTATCTCCCTCACTCACACCTCTAAAACATCTTTCCGCCCTTAAAATTTATATTAAAAGATAGGTACTTAATTAATAAATTTTATAATAATAATTTTTATTTTTATTAAAAATTTTATTATTTTTTGAGGCATAAAATAATTAAATATCAGTAATCAAATTAATAGACTTTATATTAAATTTTTTTAGTCTAAATTTTATTAATTTATTTTTAGTATAAATTTCACTAATTTTATTAAAAGTTTTTTAGTATAAATTTTATTAATTTAAACTTTATATTATTTTTTTAGTCTAAATATTATTAATTTATTTTTAGCATAAGTTTCACTAATTTTATTAAAAGGCTTTTTAGTGTACATTTCATTAATTGAAACTTTATATTAAATTTTTTTAGTATAAATGACACTAATTTATTTTTAGTATAAATTTCATTAATTTAAACTTTATATTAAATTTTAACTTTAGATTTGGATTAAAATTTAAAATCCAACACTGAAATATCTAACCGCTCATTGTTTTAATCTATGTCCCAAATTATGCCCATGTCCAAAAACCAAGATTTCATGTCCCAAGTCTATATGCATGTCCGAAATGCATTAAAACATTCCATAATCTATGTCCCAAATTATGCCCCTTGTGCGAAAACTTAGATTCCATATTCCCACTATGAACTTTATGTCCTAAACAGAGGCTTTCCATGTCCAAAACCCCAGATTCCACATCCCATTGTCAACTCTATGTCCGAAATACAGTAAAACCCTAACATAAATAGGGAAATCAAAGTTGATTCTTCATTTCTGACACAACAACTTCCCCTCTCCTCCCTATTTTCCAAGTTCAAAATCTCAACAACTTTCCCATCTTCATTTCAGACATAACGTCTTCCCGTAACATTTAAATATTCCCCTATAGCACCTCCTTTCTTCTCTATTTTTTTCTATTTGCACCATATTTTTATTCCAAAGATTTCCTAAATTCATCCCTTCTTCATCCCAATCTAAAATCATGGCTGAAATGGTTGAATCATGCATGGAATGTAGCATCTTTACTTCTACATCAAGCTCTATTCCCTTGTTCAGTATGCTGAGATGTAGCATCTTTACTTCTTCATCAACCTTTGTTCTAGCCACCTCTGAAAATAATTGTTTTCTCAAGGTAGGCCAATCCGTTTCCTCTCTTTCAACTATAGAAAGATTCAGATACTCCCTTATGTTCTCAAGAGATAAATATATTACTCTATCTCTTATCCATGATTTCTTTGTCTTTGAATCATAGTTACAGAATAATATTTTAACCATCCTTGTATAGCATTTCTCCTTGCAACTCATAAACTCAGTCCACCCTCGAATTTTTATCCATCTACAAATGTCCAAATCCAAATCATTTTCTCTAAGTAGGACAAAATCAAGACTCCTTCCTTTTACTACTTTTTTTCATAGAAATTCACAAATCTATTGTAGGATTCGTGATTGTTAAGAAAAAAAATACCTCTATCAAATGATTCTTGTTTAGCCTTCTCCATTGTGATGGAGATGCTTCCACTTCTACTTCCTCTCTTGCACTTCTTCTTCCAGAAGACTTTGTAGATGTTGATGTTGCTACCATGCATAATTCAGCTGTTTCAGGCATGATTTTGGATTGGGAGGAAGAAGGGTGAATTTAGAAAATCTTCGAAACAGAAATATGGTGCAAATAGGAAAAATAGAGAAGAAAGGATGTGCAATAGGGAAATGTTTAAATGTTGTGGGAAGACATTATGTTTGCAATAAAAATGGGAAAGTTGCTGAGATTTTGGACTTGGGAAATAGGGAGGAGAGAGGAAGTTGCTGTGTCTGAAATGAAGAATTGGCTTTGATTTCCTTATTTGCATTAGGGTTTTATTGCGTTTTAGACATAGAGCTGACAATGGGACATGGAATCTGGGTTTTTGGACATGGAAGGCCTTTATTTCGGACATGGATTATGTAAGGGTTTTACTGCATTTAGGACATAGAGTTCATAGTGAAACATGGAATCTGGGCTTTCTGATATAAGATATAATTTGGGATATAGATTATGAAATGTTTTAGTGCGTTTCGGACATAGACGTGACTTGGGACATGGAATTTTGGTTTTCGAACATGGGGCATAATTTGGGACATGGATTAAAACAACGAGTGGTTAGATATTCCAATGGTGGACTTTAAATTTTTAATCTAGATCTAAAGCTAAAATTTAATATAAAGTTTAAAACACTAGCTACACTGAATATTTCATTGTAGGCAGCTGCACTGGATCATTTCTCATATATATATATATCTTATATATCTTATCATTATTTAGTTACTTAAAGCTTTACAAATCATTTCAATCAAGTTGAGAATGAAGTTTAACCAATTAAAGTTCTTCGACCATTTAGAAGAGCCAACTTACTTTTAATTAAGTATTCATCTCATTTATAATGATGATTTAATTAAAAGTTATATTATTTTAATGCTTGAATGAATAGATCTAAGTTTTTAATTATATATATATTTATACTTTTTAAAATGGCATGACTTGTTGGTCCCCAAAGATAGATAGCTCAAGAAGTTGAATTGAGTTTTAAAAATTTTTGGCCAAAATAAAAATAGAGATTAAACATACTACAAAAGACTCGTGATGTATAGTGATTTGGCTTGAGATGGGTTCTTTGTCCTATCTCTAAGACAATCCCCTATTTTAGATTCCACAAGAGAGTAATCTTCCAAATATAGTTAATTTCAACCTAGCAATAAACTACTACACCAAAATCTCACTACAAGTATTCCAACTTATAGAACGAAAATTTCACTAAGTAAAAACAATCAAAACTTTTGTACGAAAAATTTGCCCCTAGGTAGGCTAAGATTTATGCAATATATGTATGCTCTAACTTGCATCGAAACTTGGTGATTAATAAAGCCGTGTTTATGATTATACATGTTTGAAAAGAACTAATACACTCAAAAGTGCAGCAATTTGCTAAGTACAACCTCTAGTTGCATGGCATATTTGCTTGTGGACGCAGCAAATTTTCAACCACCTGTGCATTCACTTGCAAAGTTCTAGTAAGGCATTAAGTTACTAGACCTTGGCATCCAATGATATCCAAGAGGTTAGGAGGGCAGACAGTGAGACCGATTTTGGGACAAGCAAAGGAACAAATCAAGCACCCGAATAGGCAATGGGATCAGGGCCTAGGAGGTTAGTTATATGTTATGTTTGTAGTGAACTAGGCCATGTCAGACGGGATTATCCCTCCCGACAAGGAATGACTAAAAGTGTTGGATCCCGAATGCCATAGTAGCCTAAGCATGGCGGATCACAGATGAGGGGTAGAGGCCGAGGACCTTACCCAGCTCCAGGGCGATAGTAGGGAGAACAAAGGCCCCAAATTGCTGTAGTAGTATAGGTGACTAATGCCCAGGAAGCATAAGCAATGGACAATGTAGGTTATGGGTAATCCTTTTGTCTATGATTGTATGGCTTACATTTTATTTGATCCTAGTGCATCTCAGTCATTTGTGTCTATAGCTTTTGTGAATAAAGTTGGTTTGCACAAATATCCCATGCATAAAATTGTAAAAGTGTCTACTCCTCTGAGGGCGGTGGCACAACTATTGAAATATGTCGTTTGGTGCCCATAATGATTGAGAGTAGGCAATTCTATGTTGATCTGATAGTATTGGATTTAGAAGGATTAGATATTATCCTGGGTAAGGATTGGTTGGCCAAGTATGAAGCCAACGTGGATTTTAAAACTAAACAAGTCACTTTGAAAACTATGGATGAGCTTAAAGTCATCTTTAGGAGTCTGCCTAAAGGTAAAGTACCTAAACTCGTGTCGGCTATGGGAGCTCTTATCCTAGTGCGGAAAGGGTGTAAGGCATATTTGGTATCTATTATAGATACTCATTTAGAACATCAACCATTAGAAGATATCCCTATGGTATGAGAATTTTTAGATGTAATGTCAAGTGAATTGTCTATATTGCCTCCAAAAAGAAATGTGGAGTTCATAATTGATCTTCAACCTGGAGTAGGACCAATATCTAAACCTTCTTATTGAATGACACTAGTAGAAATGGTAGAACTAAAGGTGCAATTATAGGATTTGATGCATAAGGGCTTTATTTGCCCTAATGTGTTATCATGGGGAGCTCTAGTATTTATTTGTCAAGAAGAAAGACGAGAGCATGAGATTACATGTCGATTATCGGAAACTTTATAAGGTGACCATCAAAAATAAATATTCATTGCCCCATATAGATGATCTCTTAGATCAATTGCAAGGGGCAAAAATCTTTTTAAAAATTGATTTACAATTAGGATATCATCAAATGAGAATCAAGCCCACAGATGTGTCTAAAACTATTTTCAGGATAAGATATGGACATTACGAGTTCCTAGTAATGTTATTTTGTTTGATAAATGCTCCTGCAGTTTTTATGGACTTGATGAATAGGATATTCAAACCCTATTTGGATAAGTTTGTGATTGTGTTTATTGATGATATCTTGATATATTCCACAAGTAAAAAAGAGCATGAATAGCATTTGAGAATGACATTGTAGAAACTAGGAAAATTAAAGTTTTATGCTAAATTTAAGAAGTGTGACTTTTCGATGAATAGTATAGCCCTTTTGGGCCACGTAATTTCTAGAGACGGTATTTCAGTTGATCCACCTCATGAGATAGAGGTAATAATAAAGTGGCCTAGGCCTAGTAATATGATAGGGGTCAAAAGTTTTTTGGGCTTGGCTAGGTATTTTAGAAGGTTTGTAGAAGGACTTATTATGATTGCTATGCCTCTTACTAAATTGACTCGGAAAGGAATTCAATTTGAATGGATAGAAAATTATGATAAAGCCTTTCAAGAATTGAAACGGTCATTGGATGAAACACCAGTGCTGATAGTGCTGTCTGGACAAGAAGAAAGGTTTGGGTTGTGTATTGATGCAGAATGGGAATGTTATAGCGTATATTCACATACTATAACAAATGCTACTCAATATGAAATTATGAAGAACCACATCCATCATTGCAATGCACTCA
>JAYJMB010011590.1:0-48320 GCA_036873735.1 Pouteria campechiana
CTAAAGAGGACAATAGTATGTTGTGTGTATTCAGGCTCTGGTACCACAAGTACCCCGTTTTGGGCGGGTGTACATGATGGGCCTACGGGACAAAACCGTGCGGGTGTGTGCCCAAAGCGGACAATAGTACACTGGAGCCCGGGTTGTTACAAAGTAGAAGATGATGTAGAAGCTGCATAGTGAGGATAGACGAAGCTAAATAGACAAAGTACTACTTAGATCGAAAAGGGGTTCAACAAACAAAGGCACGATCATCAACAACTTACAACAGACAAATACAACATGCAAAGTATTCTATCCGAGACAAAGTAGAACATAATTCACCTATCGCTTACACTAGATGAATACAACACTTCGTCTATTCAAGCAAGTTGAAGTAAGCTTCATCTAGCACCTTTAATAGACAATAAGGAACAAAAGAAGAAAACTGAGCAAACTTCGCCTATCACCTCCAACAAATAATGAAGAATAAAGGAAGCATATCCTACTTCATTTATTTGTATTAAGGGAACTGTTTATCAATCAATCAACTCATCTTCATCAGCACCATTCAAAGTTATTCTGTTATCTTTAACAGGCATACCATATACATGAAGGATCGATCAATAGACAAATCTTATGGAGGAATTTTGGCAGACAAATCTCTCAGTTAGTTTGACTTTATCTATGCCACTCAAAGTTTGTCTACTAATTGCAATAGACAAATCAATCTTATGAAAGTTCAACTAATAAACAAACCTATGAAGAATTCATCTATAACTAATGGCAGACAAATGCAAACTAAGATAGGCTGTGACTTTATAGAGAAAAACTCAATTTATGTGACTAGCATACAAATGCCATCTACACTCGTGCGGTCATTGTGAAGACTTATGCCAGTCACCGTTTCCGGCAATAAGCGACGCTGCAAGACTTTCAAAGCTGTGATGAGTCAAACAAGGAATACTATTTTACACAGCTCATCTTCCTTTCTGAATTGGGATACAACAGCTGAAGACAAATCAAAAAGACTTGGACTTTAATGGAAGAAAACTCAAATGGTCTTATTCATTTGAGAGTTTGTGGTAAACTCGATAAACCACATTATAATGAGTTCTTGGTGATCTCTGAAAAACCAACAAGTTTACTGGTGAGCTTCGAAATAAGTGAGTTGGTAGTGAGTTTAGGAAAACTATCAAGTTTGCCTGTGATCTTTGAAATGGGTGAGTTTCTTAGTGATCTCATAAAACCAGAAGAGTATCGGGGACACTTACTCTTGCCCCCTAGGGCTGGAATCCAGAAGAAATGTCGAGGACACATGTATTTCATTGTATGGGGTATAGTGGAACCCAAGGGACAATGAGTTGGTGTCCTTGAAAGAGTGGATGTAGGTACAGGGTCCTAAAGCACTATAAAAATCGTCTTGTCTATGTGTGTGTGTATTTTTTTTATTTCTCTTCACTTTACTTTTCTATTATTAATATTACACCACACCAAACACAAGCACAAAAAGAGGAAAATGATCCAATAGGGGTTAAGCAATGAATATTTATTTACATAATTCACCCCTCCACCTCTTGGGTTATGCCATCCTATGGTACTCTAGAAGTGGTATCAGAGCAGGCTAGATAAACAATTCTAGTGATCTGTTTGGCTAACCCATCATTATCATCCTCTATGTTCTTCAAAGAGTAGTCCATCTCCCATCTTCTAAAATTTTGATAGATTAAACTGAATATAATGGAAAAGGAGATTAAAAACATCTCTTATAGCCAAATGATTTTCATCTATGAAATTTTTCTATGTTGGCATAAGTGAGGATGAAATGAGAGAGGAGCTAAAAATGTTGAAAACTCACTATATGCTCTTTGTCCCACCATTTGTAAGGATTTCTTGGATTATGAGCTAATATGAGAAATCTTAGGCAAGCCAAAGATAAATTAATAAGAGACAAAAACACTTGGCACTCACAAACCACTTGTGTTATTATTCAAACTAACTTGTGTGCAAGAAATCTAAGAAAGGAGAAAATAAACTCCTAAAGAGAAAGAAAGAGAAAGGAGACTTAGACTGAAGAAACAAATCGCAGACACGATAAAATACCAAGTTCTTTTAAAGGAAAGGTAAGTGCAAGTATGATACTCAAACTCAAAAGCTCTTATTGAATGTGTCATTATTTGAACTTTTGAAATATTTATTTTTTTCATTTCTTTTATTCCATTCTTTAGTACTTATGTTCAATCTTTCCATCTATTATCTGATTTATTTACATATTTTTGTTTTAACTTTCACATTCAACTAATTAAATTCCTATAGAATTAGATTTACATTCTTAATTTGCTTTTTTAAGATTTTGATGAATTATATATAATTAGATGTGCATATATTCTTGTTTGTAGAAATCAAGCTTTACTCTTATACCTTCATATCTCATTTGTATATTTAAAAAACTAGATTTAATAGTTAGAATTTTGTGTAAATTTCTTTCAGCTATATATAGATTAAAATAAAATTCTGAAACTATGTTTACATATTTTTGCATATTCATTCATTCATTTATTCTTATATAAAAATCATATTTAGAATCTTTAGCTATAATTAATAGAAATAAAACCTTCATACATAGTACTTTCTATGCATGTACTTTCCATTCATGTATATATATAGAAAAGATATATAATTCACACTAGGACTAATAAAACTCTGAAAAACACTAAGCAAAACCTCTAAAACAATCAGAAAGTAAAATAACACTTAAATAATAAATAAAACAAAGAATGCCTAAAAGACGCATCACTAAAAGAAAGATATGATAATGATCATGCTCAAAATCACTTTAAATACAAGTTAATCTAGCATATAAGATTAATGTTAATTCACATCCGTGTTAGCTCAAATAACTCATTAGTTGATTAAAGTAAATGCTTATTATGATCATTCATGAAAACTGCTTTAATCCATCATCTTATTTCTTTGCAAACTGTTATGATTAAAATGACTTTTGGACTAATATATTGGCAATGAATGTCCACATCAATTTGAACTCTTTAACGAAGAAAGAGTGCAAAAAAATTTTAAGTCTATGTAGGAGAACTTGATTTGAGCTTAGAAGAATGACATCAATGAAAAATCAGAATCTTCCTCTAAGCTTTTATATCCAAGAAGTGCCTATAAGTTCATGTTCTAGATGAAAAGGAATGACTGAAACTATAGCATGGAACAACATAAAATTTTAGAATTAACATCAAAGGCTTGACAACAGAAGCTAATTGCTTAGTCAAGATTGATAATAACACCTACGAACTCAAATGAGGAATCTATGAAGGGAAGTGCCAAAAGAGATAAGTTGTCAAACTTGATTATATCATTGTTATATACTCTCAATGCATCTAAATGAATTGCATTGGATTTGAACTAAATTGAGTTTACTGCTTTGAGCTAAATCATGTTAAAAATCTTAGCAAACCTTAAAATGATCAAAAATCATTACAGTCCTAATGCATAGTCAAGTCTATTTGGGAAAACTCATAGTTTAAGATCTTGAATAGGAATTCCATTCCTAGCCATTCCTTTTGTAATAATGCTTATAGGCTTGATCTCACATAGAGAACCATAATTGAAAAGAAAAAACTTAGAAAGATAACAATCACAACCATAACACATAAGAAGCTAAAACAAAATATCTTACATCAATAAAATAGAACCCTTAACATCAACAAAATCTCAATTGATAAGATAAACATTAAACATTGAAAAGCATCTACTTTCTTTAAATATTTATGACTACCACCAATTCCTCAATCCTATCATGAGCTTTAAATAGCTCCTTCTCTAGAGTTGCAACTTGACTCATAATTTCCTTGTAAGCAAAACATCAATGAGTCAAAAGAAGATTAGAAGAAGTGTTTGCCTTCTTGGTATACTTCATCTCCCTTCTCAATTGCTTAACTTCCTCCTTCAAAATGAACAACTGGTCACACCTCTCAACTTTATTTTCCTCCATCTCTCTAGCTCTCAACTTCATATGTTCTCTACTCAAAACAAATGTCATTTTATATAGAGAAAGCTAAGAATATGAAAGGAGCACCCAAGAGACCCATTAACTCTCTAAATTAAAATTATCTGTAACCAACCAATTGGTAAAAACACTAGGAAGAACTCATTGACAGGATAAGTAAAGAATTGATGGTCATAGAAATCTAAACATAACTTAACAGGATCATACATTTTCAAAATTCCCACTAAATTATCTGATCTAGAATTATTCACATAAGCCATAAAGCTAGTTGTTTTATTACTAAAATTCATTAATGAAACATAAAACAAATCCAACATAAAAAAGGATAAGAGGAGTGATAACAATTGAAGAACTAAATCAACTCAAAATCAGTCACAATATTACGCTTAGAAGTATAAATTCTCAAAAGAAAATTATTCTAGTATTCAATAAAATAGGGGAGAAGAATTTAAAGAAAGATATAAGACAAATATAATTAAGGGAGAAAACTAAATTTCAAAGAGGGAAAGTAATAAGCTAAATCATTTCGATTATGACAGAAAAGGGGAGAGAAATATTAGAGACTTGTAAGAAATAGACTTATGAGATAATAATTAAAGCTAGGAAAATGATAAAAGGTCAAACCCATAGGATTATAATGGTTAGATATTCAAGGGGAGATTAAAAGAAAATTCTTAATATTTATACAAGCCCTCAAAGTTTTGTCAACATAAAAAAGGGGGAGATTATCACTATTACTTTAATAAGAACAAAATTGTATGCTTAAGGCTCTAACGATCATATGTATGGTTATGAATTAATTAACATTAATTAACATAAACACATAACCATGAATGATTAATTATATAAGCATAGATTCCTTACTTTATGGTGTGCACATAATAAACACTAATTAACCTTTTCTGCATAAATTTGCTAAATAAATACAATGCACCATAATTACTTAAGCTTTAATATTATGCATTTAATAGAGATCTATATTATCCTTGCTTTACAAAATGATAAAATCACATAAGGATAAAATACATTTTGATATTATATATATGAAAGCTAACAACATAGCAAGTGCAGATAAGTTCAAGTGCAGGATCATGGTCGTCTGTAAAAAAACAACCACAACTATCCACTACATTACAAAGGAGCTAGACTGATGAAAATCATGGAAGAAGAAGAAAACAGAAGGTTTGCAGACAAGCAACAAAGAAGGCTGCTTTAGATGTTTCCATGAACAAAAATTATAGGAGACAAACAAGGCTTTGAAAATGTGCTACAATGAGCTTGCGTTGTCTATCAACCTCAAGGAGAAAATATGAACAAACAAATGCAAAAGAAGAAGCTAAAGAAGAAGCTATGATCAAAAAGCTTAAATTGCATCTAAGAAGTCTGGACTACCTACTTGATTTGATCAAAGTCTATCCAAGATAAAGCACAAGGATGAAGAAGCAACTCAACGACTTGGCAGACAAATGAAGAAAGACAAAGAAATTGCCGCCCAAACAATCATGCAACAAAAGAAGAAAGCTTTGTCTAATGAACAACGTTAGAAGAATGAATTAGTCTGAGGATAACAAGGCTTGATACAAGAGAGTGCAACTTCAGTTGAGCCAAGACAAACAAATCAAGATTGAAGAACTAAGGAAATTGTAAGAACAAACCCCTTTTGTTGCTCAAAGTGTGTAGAATAGTTGGAGATCTTCACCTCATCTTCAGATCAAAAGGTCATCCATCATAACAGAAAAAGTGTCAACCAAAGCAGAAGATGATGTAGAAGGTACACAGTGAGGATAAACAAACCTAAATAGATAAAGTGATGCTTGGATTGAAAAGGGCTTGAATAGACAAAGGCACGATCGTCTACAACTTACAATGGAAAAATGCAACGTACAAAGTATTCTATCCAAGACAAGGTAGAATATAATTCATCTATCGCTTACACCAGACGAATATAACACTTCATCTATTCGAGCATGCTGAAGTAAGGTTCGTGTGGCATCTTTAACCAATAACAAGGAACAAAAGAAGAAAATCATACTTCATCAATTAGAGCAAGACCAAGCGAACTTCATCTGCCATATCCAAAGGAAGCATATCATACTTCATCTGTTTGTATTAAGGGAAGTGTTTGTCAATCCATCAACTCATTTTCATTAGCATCATTCAAAGTTAGGTTGTTATTTAAATAGATAAACCATATACATGATGGATCGATCAATAGACAAATCCTATGGAGGAATTTTGGTAGGCAAAGAAGAGTTTCTCTCTCAGTTAGTTTGACTTTATCTGTGCCACTCAAAGTTAGTCTGCTACTTCTAATAGATAAATCATTCCTATGGAAGTTCAATTGACAGAAAAACCTATGAAGAATTCATCTACAACTAATGGCTGACAAATGCAGATAGAAAGAGATTGTGACTTGATGGAGGAAAACTTAATTTATGTGACTAGCATACAAATGGCATCTACACTCGTGCCGTCATTGTGCAAACTTATGATAGTCACTATTTTTGGCAATAAGTAGCATTGCAACACTTTCAAGGCTATGACAAGTCAAACAAGGAACACCTTTTTATATAGCTCATCTTCCTCTTTGAATGGCGATACAACAGCTCAAGATAAATCAGATAGACCTGGACTTGAAAGGCAGAAAATTCAAATGGTCTTATTCATTCAATGTTACTCTCATTTTTGCATTCAACAGATCTTATCTTCTCCAACAGTCAAGATTTTGAAGAAGCTATTTAAGGAGAAGAAGTGGGACGATTCGAAGGTGGTGAAGGAACTCATTCTAACGAGCTTAAGTATATGCAAATCCTTCAACCCATGGCCACGAGCTTAATCATCTTACATCTTTTATAAGCTACAATCTACTTATTTTCATGGCCATTTTATTTACATTTTGGGAAGATCTTTATATATTGATGAGCTTAAAAAGATTATATCTTTCCTTGTGCTTAAATGTGTAATAATTTTCAGGTTAATTTAAAAACTAGAGAGTTTATAATAAACTTGATAAGCCACATTGTAATGAGTTGTTGGTGATCTCTGGAAAATCAACAACTTTGCTGGTGAGTTTCGAAACTAGTGAGTTGGTAGTGAACTCAGGAAAACTACCAAGTTTGCTTGTGATTCTTGAAACCAATGAGTTTCTTGGTGAGCTCGTAAAACTAGAAGATTGTCAGGAATACTTACTTATGCCTCGTAGAGTTGGAATCTAGAAGAAGTGTCAAGGACACTTATGTATTCCATTGTATGGGGTATAGTGGAACTCAAGGCATAATGAGTTAGTGTCCTTGGAAGAGTGGATTTAGGGACAGGACATCATGCCCCATCTTTCGAGGGGTGACACTATATTTTTCCACGTAAATTCACCAAGATTTGCCTACTTTTAGGGAGGGGTGCTCTACCTAAAATCTGACAGAGCCTCATCTGAATTTCATCCATTCAAACCTATACAATATTTATCAAATAAAACAAAATAATCACATAAACTCTAAAACACACACCCACAATCCCACAACCCAAGATTGGCCTGAATCATGATGACAGTATATAAAATTGGGATCATATCATTCTAATACAACATTAAATATATCTATCTATGACATATCATACATTTGATCATACACTAATTAAAATATTTCCACCACAATTATACAAGCCCAATTGAAATATAATTATACATCACTCGAAACTTTTGAATCCAAATATTCAATTTACATATAATTTCCAATCCAATTTATCCTATCACAAAAATAACATCTTCAAATTATGCTCAACAGTTCCAACTCCTAGTTGGAATTTTTTACCTATCTTTTCAACTAAAAAGAAAAATAAGAGGGCATGAGTCAGGGCAACTTAGTAAGTAGGCATGATTCAAAAATAATAATGAATCAAAATAGCATGTTTAAAACTAACACATAAATTTCATACCCAAATAATCAACAAATATACTCATGAGACCCTCATTTACATTATCAATTCAATCTCAAATGATTACATTCAAGCATGCCAATATACTTCATATTTACATTATCAATTCAATCTCAAATGATTACATTCAAGCATGCCAATATACTTCATATTTACATAATCAATTTTATCAATTTCTAAAATTCATAATATCATTTGTATAAATCATTTGCACTATTCCTCAACAATCAATTAACCTTTCCATAAACAAAACATTAAGTATTCCAAACCAAGGGATATACATTATCTCAAACATTCATATACTCCAAACTAACTACATATCAACATTAAACAAATATGGAATATGCACTATCCCCAATCAACATACAAATGCCGATTAAACAAATGGAATATTCCATATAACTAAAAAAAAAGCCTACTTACTTTAGTGTAGAATCATAGCACCACACCAAAATAATTCTTTAAATTCTTTGATTCTAAGTCCAAGTTCGATTGGCCCTGCATATATCATATATATCATAAATTCAAGCCCACTTTGTTAATTATTGAAGCAATTCATCAAATATATAACATACGTCGCTTAACTTAACATTTTCATTAAGACATAACTCCTAAATTCCATTTCTAGTTATGCACAATAACTCTATAATTCAATTAACATTGAATTCACCATAACTAAGTTAATTGAGTTCCTAATCCATTCCAACCATTGCGTAATGTCATTATATATGAAATCCCTAATTTACTATTCACTTCAATTACTATTTTCTTCATGGATCCAACATAATTCGATTTTCTCACATCTAAAGCATGTCAAAAATACTACAATTAACCAATTAATCATCTTCCCCATGATTCTCACATCAATATCCAAATCCCTCAAAATGTTACTGTTCACAAAAGTGTAAGAAACCCTAGCAAGGCTAAATTCATGAATACTTATGTTTAAATCACTAAAATTACTTATTAAATAATTTTCCCATGTTTAATACAACATAGACCATGAAATTTCTCCCAAAAATCACTGTTTTTGAAATTTACAAAACCCTAGCTAACAGAAATTCACAAATTTAGTTAATAAAATCAACTTACCATGGAATCTAGGTGTGTCTTCCATCCATAAATGAGAATCCAAGTCCAAAGCTACCATTAGCTCCTACTAGTTGCAAGAAATTGGCACTGCTTCCATTTCCCATCATGTAAATCTCAAAACCCCAAGCCAAGAGGCATGCTTAAGTGATAATCTACCAAAACAAAAGAATTTCCCAAGTTCAAATGGCATGAATTTTGCCTAAACAAGATGGGTTCCAAAGCTACGGCAGAAAGAGGAAGAAAGGGGATAGAATAAATGAAAAATGGGAGGGGTTTTGAGCTTAAAAAATTGAATTCTCTAGGTACTCTGATGTGCTATAGGACCCTTGCCACGACAGGGGGAAGTCTTGCCATGGCAAGGTCTCATTGGATGACCAAAAATGGGTTTTTAGAGGTCCATGGCAGAAAACCACCTTACCAAGGTAGAAAATGACCTTTTCATAGCAAGGAAAAGTCTTGCCATTGAAAGCTCTTGCTGGATGCCAAAAAAGATCTTTTCTGGGAGCTTGTCACGGTAGAGAAAAGCCTTAAGCTCTTTTGTCTAACATAGCATTACTATTTTGAGCATATATTTCACATACAATGTCAAAATGACCATTTTTTTAAGGAATTGAAAAGATAACTTTATGGGATACAACTGTTATGTTAACAACGCTTTCCAAATCATCACACAAATATGTCTAAAAGTCTAATAAAGTTGACCCATAACCTTCATCTCATTATTTTTTTAGTCATTTGAAATAGTTTTAGTGTATTACTCATAACATCCTCATATGATATTAGAATTAAGTGATTTTTCTTCCATTGAATAGATAATTTCATGATCCACAACTAATATTTTGAACACATTTTCTAATTAGTCCATTATCCATGTAAAACATCAATCACAATGAACCCACTTCTCAAATTAGCATTTTCATAATACACACTTGTACTCCCTTAGTTTTCTTTCAAATTTTCCATTTTTCTCTCATCTATCATCACTAAAATTTTAATAATTTCATTTCCCATTAATCCCATGCATAATAATCCCAATTTTCTTATTTAAGAGATTAAATATCACCCCCAAACTCAAATAATCACCCATTCATTACAATGAGCTATTCAATTTCAAAATTCTTACTTATAAAATTCATTAATGGTCCCAATTCACAAAAACTACTTTAAATATCAAAAAAATCACTTCACCCACCTCATGAGCATGAAATGGAATATGTTCATGCTATTCACCACTTCATTTGAAGTTAATTGCCAAAAATCACCTATTTAGTTCTTTTTAACCAAATTTTATACCATAAATGACTCTATATGTCATTTTTGTTTCAAATCACATTCAATGCTCAATCTAGTGTTCTACACATGTTATAATATATATGATGACCATTTTAGGCCATTCCTATTAATCATAATTATGCTTTTTCCCAAATTCACCATTTTAGTTCTTTTTCTTCTCATTAACTTTATGTATAGCTCAAAATAGTGAATTTTATCATATTCATAGAGTAAACTCTACCCATTTTCACATTTCAAACACCACAGGTATTACAAGGGTCCTTAAACACTATAAAAATTATCTTATCTATGTGTATATTTATTTTATTTCTCTACACTTTACTATTCTTATTCATATTACACCACACCACGCATAAGCACGAAAAGAGGGAAATGATCCAACAGGGGTTAAGTGATGAATTTTTATTTACTCAATTCACTCCTCTTCTCTTAGGTTAAGCCATCCTATGAGACTCTAAAAATACCAGTGCAATAAATTTGATAAAGAATCTACTTATGCATTCTAGATCTATGTATGTAGAAATTAGACACCATTTCATTAGAGATCACATGCAAAATCACAATATCTAGTTGGAATATGTACCAACTGAAGATCAGTTAGCAAATATCTTTACTAAGTTGCTCTTAGAGGATAGATTTTATAGAATTAAAAGGGAGCTAGCCATGATAGATCCGTATGCATGAAATGCTTATCATATGATCATCATATAAAGTTTCTAGCAACATGATCTTAACATATTATTTATTTTTGAATGCATGTCAACATCTTATCCTAAATTGCTTATAATTACATTCTCTATGTTTTAGATGTTGAAATTTATGCTAAAGAGATTAAAATTGATTTAGAAACACCAATAAGAATAGTTTAATATTTGTTAGAAATGATTTGTAATCTATGAATTAATGCTTAGCCTAAACATGAATGAAATCATCCCTAATATAATCATAGTCCCAAGGCATATGTGAAGCCCATTTGGGAAACTTCATAGTTTAAGGTCTCAAATAGGTATTCCAATCCTAATCAGACTTTTTATAATCATCGTTATGGCTTAATTTCTTTAATAAATTCTAACCAAGAAGAATAAAAATATTGGACAAGCAAATGAACTAATAATATTTGATTTGAAAATAAGAAATGAAGTAGCATATTATGAATCTTAGGGGGAGCACTTCCTTTTCATATCCCTATTCCCCACTCACATAGCCTAAACCTTTTTTATTCTGACAAAAAGGGGGAGAAATAAGAGAGACAATAGTAAAAAGGGGGAGCAATGAAACATAAGATAGGAGAAGTAATAGTAATAGAGGGAGAGATAAAAGAATAGATATGCACTTATTCAGGAAGAGCTATCCTATTTTCAAAAGATCATATTTTTTTAGTTCCCATTTTTTTTCTAAAAGGTATATCATTCAGATGTTTTGTCATCATCAAAATGAAAGAGAATGTTGAGTCTAACCCTTCTACTTAGCTTGATTTTGATAATGAGCAAACATATAAGTTAATCATTAAGGTACTAACAAATCACTTTCCCTAGTATTTTAGTGATAAATGAATAAAACACATGAATGATCATATCAAGTTAAATTCCACCACAATAAAGTTTTCAAAGGAAGAAAAACAAGTGATGCTCAAGGAATAATGTCTCTATACTAAAAAGAAGATTTCAAATGGATTGGAACATGTCTGAAATTAAGAGAAGAAAGTTCAATATAAAAAGAAGCCTTCAGAGGATTAAAATACTAAGTTTTAAAGCTTCATAGGAAGCTTCAAAAGTTCTAGAGTTACATCTAGAAGTTTTAGATGAGGCATTCTAAATTCTTCAAAGTAAAATTTCAAAGGAAGAAGAAGCTACAAAGGATAGTGTAGTAGAAGCTTTAGAAGAATGAAGAAGAAATTCTAGAAGAAGCATTCCAAGCTTCAGAGGCTGGAGTCCAAGCCTTTAGAGACAACTTTTAGAAGATGTAGAAGCTTCAAAGTAAGCTTTAGAGGTTTCAGAGGAAGCTTTAAAAGCTTCAAAATGTTACATCTTAGGTTTCAGAGTGCAATTTAGAAGTACTTTAGATGGTGGACATGAGCTTCAAAGGGAACTTCAAGGCTAAGAATATGTTCAGCGGTGAAGTTCAAAACACATTGAATGACTAGAGGATTTGAAGATGAAGTAAGAAAAGTTTCAAAACATGTCCAGAGAAGAACTCCATGTTTCAGTGTTAAAAAGATCAATGCAAGTTTGTTTAGCCTCTTTAGAAGATCTTTAGAGTTGCTTCAGAGGTGTTTTAGAGGAGGAATAATAGTTTTTAGTATGACCACATGTAGACGGAACACATTGAGCATGAAAGATAAACTTTAGAGGCTTTGTCAGTTAAGTTCAGAGGCTCTGAAGAACGAAGAAGGAGTAAAAGTAGGTTGCTTCAAAGGTTCAAAAGTTAACATCATAGATGCTGAAGCATGGAGGCATGGCATTGAAGAATTCATGTCACTTAAGACATTCTAAAGTTTTACTTCAAAGATGCTAAAGCATGTTTATAACGCACTACAGAAGACTCCAGTTTAAAACATTCATAAGGAGCTCAAAATTACAAAGTCCTCAAGCTTCGGGCATTTTGAAATTATGATTCAGACATTCTGAAGTCACAACAACCTTAAAGAATCATGACGTTTCAAGAATTTATGAAGAAGCGCTCAATTTTTCAAATACCCAATTTTTGAAGGTTTTGAAATTTTACTTCATAATCTCTGATGCAATGATAACTCTCCAATGTTTGGAAATTTGAACATTTCGCTCGCATTTAATGCACATCGCCAACCCAAATGGCTAGTTTCTGAATCCCAGAATAAAAAGAGTTACTTTGGGATGTTCCAACAACTTTGTCAAGCATTTAATATGATTTACTTAGAGCATTTACAAGCATTCAAGATTTCAGCTCTAATTGTGCTAAAATCAGAAAATGCATTCAAAGCCACATTTTCAAGATTCTTTCTGGAGTCTAAAACCTTTATTTTTAAGTTTCATATTATTTATTATCATGCTTTAATTACTATGCAAATAGCCTAAGTAAGAGGCACATATTTGTACAAGTTATTTCTATTTTTTAGTACAACAAGGGGCTTGCTATTTGCTAGTATTGATTATAGCAGTAGAAAAGACTTTTAAGGAAGTGTAAGAGTTTTTGGTAAGCTCTAAAAACCAAAGTGTATTTGATCAGATTGTTGATCAAGGTATCAGTGGAACTTGAATATAGTAGATAGACTGACTCAGACAAGTGGAGTAGGAGCCCAGGAAGGGCCGAACCACTATAAAAATCATTGTCTTAGTGTGTTGCATGATTTCCTTTGATTCCTTTTTTAGCATCAATGTTTTAACTTGGCCGAAAGTTTTAAAAGTTCAATTCACCTCCCTCTTGAGTTATGATCAATTAGAGATAATAGTCACTCCCCTATTCCATCTCCCTCTCCACATTTTCTTCTTCCCCTCTCTTCTCTTTCCCCAAAAACCTTTAAGAAATGTAGGAGAAGCCAAAGTTTGTAAGATTTTCACTCCTAAGCAATGTGGGGCAGCAAAGTGTAGCAATAGGCGTGAGAAGAGGAGGATAAAATTATTGTCATTCCAAATTTTATGGATTTTAATAATATGATTTTATGTGATTTAATGTATGAAAGGGGTGTAGGAAATGATTTTAGGCAAAAGCCTCATCATTAGACTGGATTTTAACCATGTATTTGGAAATTTGGGAAACCCGTTTACTATAAATAGTAAATTCTGGGAGACCCTATCATTTTCTTCAATAATGGATGAATCAAGGTGTGTAATTGATGAATTATACTTTTAATCTAATGGGTCTTGATGTTAGAATAGAAGGCCCATGGATTCCCACCCCAAATCATGTGATTAGGGCTAGTTACTCCCTTAAGATTATGAGAATTGTGAACATAGGAGTGTTTTGCAACTTGACAAATTTATCAAATATGGGAATTGGGGAAAATGATATTCATGGTAAATCTAACATTCATTATGGTGTTTTAGTAAGGAATTCACTAGAATAATTATTTAGAGACAAAACCCAGAATTTGACCCATTTGGAACCCTAGTTTGGGATGGGTGTTGATTTCAACTAAATTGAGCATTTAGAACATGTATTTATGGTAATTAGACAAGGACACACCTTAATGAGATGATTAGGTGCCCATAACCCCATTGAATTTCATGAAAAATTGTCCATTTTGTAATTTGGGCTAGTTTTCTAGTTTAAGGCATTTGTAAATCTGAGTTTATGATGTATTCTATGGATGTAGGGTTGCTTGAGCTTGATTTAGGAGCCAAATCATCATACATTACTGGGAATAGAAAGGAGACAACATTAAACCTGAGATTGTGGAGATTGTTTTTTGTTGAGGTAATTAGGTTTCTTTTTTTTTTGAATAAATTCATGAATGCTTGACTTGATAGGGATAGTGATTATCCCATTACTTGGGGTATGGGCATACTGATTTGTATGTTGTAACCATACATTTTTTTTTCTGAACTAAGGTTTAGAGGATGCTATGGATTTGACGCCTTGAACTCTTGGTGAGAATCTGATTTTTAGATATGAGTGTTAGAAAAGCAAGCTTGGTGTTGGAGTTTATGTCTAAGATAGTTTTCTAAGATAGTTTTCTAGTAATGTAGATGCTATTGTTGTGTGCTAAAGCACAATTCCCCTTTTGTATGTATTCTTTGTGATTTGTATTGATCTTTATCATGGATTAAGTGCCATGTTGGGCATGGGTTGAATTGTGGATGACTAGTCTTAGTAGCATGTGTTATTGGTTGGACCTTGGGGGCATGTTTGATGAAATGTCTTAATCATGTGGATGATGGTATATCCTAGTGATATGGTCTTTATGAGCAATATGATATGTGAGGAATACTCACCTAAGTGGTGAAGCCTTAGTGGCTGGTGATCATTAATGGATGAATTGAATAACTCACTTATGTGGTGATGCCTTAGTGACTTGTGATGAAAAAGAAACAAAAACATATCTATCTATCTATCTATCTATATATATATGAATGTGAGATATGATGCATTGTCATGGACTTAAGCATGCCCTTTCACTTGACTATTTAATATTATTTTCCGCCTTGCCTACTTACTGAGTTTGCTCAGACTCATATTGTTTTCCTTCATGGTTTTTAGTTGATAGTGTGGATGATGGAGCCAAACCAAGGATTGGTGCTCATGGTGAGGTTTAGGTAGGTTGCCTTACATTCTCTAATGACTTAGCGGATCCTAGGGATCCCATTTTTGACTATTTCATAGTTATTATTTATTTTAAAGGATTCAAATTATGAATTTTATGTTAGACTATGTGAATGTTGTACAACATGTCATCACTATGGGATTTATATTTCATGATTTGAGGACCATTGCACCTTAGATGTGCTTGTGAAAGGATTTTGTTGTAGGTCCAAGGAAGCTATGTATCATTATACTATGATTATTTTCATTGATTCTAGGATTATGTGTGCAAATATGAGAATTGTTGAATAGGTTCAAAACCCACATATTATAGGGAAGACTTTGTGGGAATTCTAATAAAACTCTTCTCTAACGTGCGTAAGGCCATTAGGTTTCTACAAGACCATGATAGAATAAAAGGGGATTAAAACTTTAATTATCATACCTGCACTTACCTCGCCTCCTTGGCCTTGAATTTCTTTGAACATATTCTACTTTTTCTATTGTCAAGAAGCAATTTGTCTCTAGATGGGACTTGTAATTCATTGTTCTTGCCATTCTGCTTCTCTAGTTCATAGTGGTATGATGAAATGTTTGGATTTTTGGAGTAAAGGATGTTCTTCGTGACTACCTCTTCCTTTCATTTATGGTTGCTAGAAGAGGATTGGTCATTTGCTTCTTTTGACAAGAATTTCTTTCTCCTCCTCTTCAATCTCATCCCCCTTTTTCTTTTCCTTCTCTTTTCTTCTTTCATCTTTCTTTCATTCTTTTCTCTATGCCACTTATATGCATTTTTCTTTTCTTTTTTAGGGGTTTTTAATTTTTGTTACTCTTAATTCCCTCAATTTCTTTATCTCCAAATTCTTCTTTATTGATTTGAATTTCTTCTTCATTTTTCCTTTCCTCTTGAGATTGCACCACCTCAACCTGTGAAGATTCTTCTACATTATTGGCTTTCACATATTCTTCATTTTTCTCCTCTTCTTTTGGGGATTGTTCCTCCTTTTTCTTCTTCTTGATTTTTGTTCCCTACACTCAAGTCAATCTCAATAAAAGAATTATTGTCACTTGAATGTAATTCAACTTGCCCCTCAAAAATTGTCTTTAGCTTGTCCAAAATTTCCTTCACAGTTTTACAAGCTAAGGCATACTTGCATATGGTAGGGTAGAGAGCATAAAGTAAGGCATTCATAGCCTTGACATCTTGCCTTGCTCTCTCTTCATCTTCAATAGAGCCAATAAAAATAGTCTTCCATAGCTCAAGATCATTGGCCATATGACATACTTTCATCCTCCACTTCCATTGGGCAAAATTTGTTCCATTAAAATATGGAAGTTTGGTGGTGGAATGTCCATTAATAAACATGGTGGATGATACTATTAGGTTAGTCACTTGGATCACCACAATTATTTATATAACCCACTCTTATACCACTTGTTGTTCCTTGAGGCTTAAATTAACCCAAGAGGGGAAGGGTGGTGAATTGGGTTTATAAAAAAATTTAACTAAAACCCTTTTTTAATTAAATTCCCTCTTTTTTTTGTTTTCATACGATTTGTAATGAAATAAATAATAGAAGATAGAAAGCAAGTAAATAAACTAATCACACACTGAAGACATAATGTATATTAGTTCAGGATAACCTTCCTATTCCACTCTTCCAAGAATACACCCCTTATGTCTTGGGTTTCACTATCTCACTATAGGGAATATAATTAGTGTCACTACACTCTTCTAGATTCCATCTCTAGGAGGGATAAAATAATCTAGCAATTGATAGTGAGATACTATAAGGCCCTGAAAATTTCAGATATGTGAATTTTAATTTTTGTTAATTTTTGCCAGTTCGACATGGAGAATGTTGGAGTATAGTTAAATTTTTAAGAAATTTGTCATGGGAAATTTATGGAATTAGTTGATTAGTAATATAGATATGAGGATGAGGTTGAGAATGTATCAAAGTGTGCTAAATAAGTGATTTAAGAGAGAAGAAAATGAATTTAAATGGGTGGAACGTCGGATGTGTCTATATTGAAAATTATTAAATTTTATTATGAAAATTAGTGGATTACCATTATTAATATAAGAATGAGGAAGGGAACATATTAACTATGTTAAATAGGTGGAATCAAGTTGGAAAAATTAGATAAAATGAGGTGGTGTAGTTTATATACACGCCTTATAAAATTTTGAAATATAATAGGAAAAATTATTAAAACTATGGGAAATATTATCATTCACATGTGAATTATAATAGGAATGGTCCAAATATAGTAAAGGAATGAAGTAAAGAAGGTGAAATTTTTTTTTGGAATGCATGTGCATGCATGTGATGGGTAGCTAGACTATCTTAACTTTTTGTAAATAAAACATGGCTAAAGGTCATCTTCCTTAGCATTTTCATGCAAGCAACCTTGTTGCCCATTGTTCCATGCATTTCCATCTTCCTAACTTGATCAAATTGAGCCCTTTGATTGAGGAATATCACATGAAAATCATAGCTTGAGTTGATTGCAGCCCATTACACTAGAAATTTACTGGATTCAAGTGTGTTCAAGCTACCAACAATCAAGGGACAATTGTGGTAGGTGGGATCCATCAAGAAAACAATAGTTTAAAGGTAAGTAATTCATTAATACAGCTCCCTGATTATGTATAGGTGATTGTTTAATTGAAGTATGGGTTTAATCTTGATGAATGATGTGGATGAGATTAAGCTAGGGTTTTGCAGAAATTTTTGATGGATGAAATGAGCTATAATTAGTGTAATTAATGATTAATTATTATTTTAATTAACTTAAGACATGATTTAATGTAGATAGAATTTAAATTCAGCAATTACATGATGATAACAGTTGGATATAACCAAGCTATCCACTAACTATTTGTGGAGATTCCATTAAAAGGATGTTGTGTAATTAAGCCTTGCTTAATCTATGTATTAATGAAGCATTGAAATAATTTAAAATAGATGAAATTTAGGATGGTAGCTAGGTATGAACAAAGTGTTATCTTACTAGACTAACAGGCTAGTTTAGCCAACTTTAGGCAAGTCTAAATCATATTTAAAGGACATTTTGAAATGATTTCTTGATTGGGGATTGAAGAGGGATATTTGGGCTTTTTAAAATGTCCAAGATCATATAAATTGGACATTAGGATCAAGAGTTATGATGCCATGAAGTGGGCCATACATGAACAGGACATTAAAATTAAGAGTTATCAAGTACCCCTTTTGACCTTGATTAAAACCCTATAAAATAAATTTATTTTGTAAATATAAAAATATCAGGTTATAGTCCATATGTTTTACTGAAATATTAAAATTTAAGTCAAAAAATTCCAACAATAACAGGTCCAAAAAAATCAGGGAAACAAATACCCAAAAATTCGGCCGCTGCCCATTTTACCGATTTTTGTTGCTTTTCGTATTTTATTTTTATTCCATAAAATTAAGTCATTTTGACCTAAAATTTTTATAAAAAAATATTATGTCATTTTTCATCGACGAAAATTTTTTTAGATGAACATGAACAATATAATTTTGTATATAATTTTTATTTTATATTTTCGTATTTTATTTTTAATTTGCTCAATTTAAATTATTTGTATCTGATATTTTTGTTGCACAATTTTCATACTATATGGAACTTACCAAAAGTAATTTAGATCAAAATTAGATAGATAAATTATAAAATAATGAATTTTATTTTAGGATTTTTGTATATATGTTTTAACCTCGAGAGTGCCAATATTTTTTGATTTTGGGTTTCTAAATGGAATGGAGCCCTGTGTGGCTCATATATTCATTTTATGATGGCCAAGGGGCCAACATGTATCCACCATGTAGTGAGGAGTGGCCTAATTAGCCAAGAGGTAGTTGTCTGGGTAGCTGGCGTGGCTGGGCACTGCTATTGGCCTGGATAGCCTATGTTCTTTGATTTGACTTGAGTAACTGATGTAGGTGCATTTAGTGGTGAACTAGTACTCTTGTGAGACTTATGAGGGCGGAGTGCCACTATATACAACATTATGGCTGTGTGGGCTTAGCAGGCTTCTAGCCGGGATGGACTCGACACACTGTAGAGTGAAAGGGTACTGTTTTGGATTTGGTGTGCTTCCCAGGGTGGAGTAGGTGGATGATGGTAGTGCAAAAATAAAATTATGTAAAATGCAATGAGGGCATTAGGTTAAAATTTTTGATTATTATGCTTCATTATATTAATAAAAATTATTTATGTATATGTATATGTAAATAAGATATGGGATTCATGTGATATGTGTAGGATTTTTTGGCATGGGGGCGACAAGTCAAGTTTGAAGAGATGTGGATTATGAAGCAGATTATTCTGAGGTAAGTAGGTTGTGCATGTTTTCCTATGTTATTGGTTGGTGATAGTGATTATCTCTTGAGTGATTTAATAATGAGCTTATATGTGAACATGGATTGATAATTATGTATGTGACTTAGATGAGATTGTAAATATTCCATTTCTTATTGCATGCAATGTGAATATGTATGAGAATTTGGACTAGTAAAAATCCCAAAATCCTATGATGTGGGTATGTTTTTGATTGTTATATAATACAGTGTTGTGATATTTTATGTTAATGTATAGTTTGGGAGGGGATAGAAGATAATCCCTACTTATAATTGTTATTGCTATTCTAATGTATGATGTTTGAATTAAGGGATCATAGTTATCCCATAAATGTAAATTGTAATATATGGATATATGTTATGTATATGCGTGATTTGGGATAAGTGATTATCCTAGAGTGTATAATTTACTTTTGAATGTCCAATTAATGTTATATTCTTCATGTTGTGATATGTTGAGATGTTCTATTGAGTTTGAAAATGTATCTATTTGGATTGGTGTGTGGGATACCTTATGGATCCCTATTTACTTGGATGGATGAGCTTTTGTTGATTTTCATTGAATTATTGATTGCCACACAGTCTACTTACGGAGTCTGTTTAGACTCAGCCTTGTTTTATTTTTTTTAGTTAACAGGTCAAGTCCAGAAGAAGCAAGATTGGTAAGAAAGTATAAAAGTTGAATTTGTATTTTTTTTGTATGGTAATTGGGAAATTCCCATCTTATGTATATTGTAATTGTCATTAATTTATGTCTCATAATGTATAATTGTAATTTATAGCCATATGGATGTAATATTGCAGTGTAGGGTGTATGGTATATTTGGAATGGAAATTGAATGGTGCTGTCGTGGATTCATTGTCATCATGATGCAGCCATAGTCCTGGGGGAGCCTGTGGAATTATAAGGATGTTGTATGGATGACTAGAGAAATATTGCAGTGTATAATTTTTTACTTCTATAAATTATAATGGAGAAACGTATCATAATATGTGATGAAAGTTTGTACCTAGGTAGACTATCCTATTTTCAAGGGAGACCCTGTCCAATTTTCTATAGAAATTAGATCAACTAAAAAAAATATCAAAGTAACCCACCCTGGAAGTGGGAAAATTATGTTATGATCATGTGGATTTATGGTGTAAAATGGAGTAATGGCCCCGGGTTGGCAATGCATTACAGGATACACTCCAACAATCAAGTGTTTCTTCTTGATTGTAGCTCAAGGAGGCGTACATACTTAATGGGTCTTGCACTTCTTAATTTTAGCTCGATAGGGGCATTATACAACTTCAACAAGTTAATTGTGAGATACACTCAAACAATCACACTTGTTCCTCTTGAGAATTGTCTCCACACAAATTCAAGGAGTACACAAATAAAATGAAGAATAAGAAATTAATGATTTTACTAGTGTATAAATAAAAGTGCTGGAGAAGCCTTTGATATTCTTGAGTAGCTTACTTCATTGCAAAGGATCTTCCCTTTATGTTGAATGAAGAAGGCCTTGAGTAAAGAATGTGAAGAGTAGCTTGGCCTTTGGTTGCAAAGATTTCTTGAAGTTTTAGCTCAATCAACAACCTTGAAATGTCCTAACATTTCTACTTAAAGAGATCTCTCAAAATCTTGACCATTGCAAATGATTGGGTAGCAATTTGTTTTTTTTTCAAATGTTAAAATTTTTGACTGTTGGAGGCTGTAGGTGACTGTAGTATTTGGCTACACCCAAGGAGATATGGTAGTCAATATGGGAAACCGGCTATGGTCAAAACTTTGGCATTCTTCAAGAACCCATGTTGTTGTGTGAAGGTAGGCGAATCGCAGGCAACTAGGTTATTGGTTGTGCTCTAGTCACTACTCGCAGGTGATATGGGTTGTGCCTAATGATTCTCCTTTTGATGTGGCAAGTAGTATTAGGTGGCACCTTTGGCATGTGATGCATTCATAGGCGGTTGCAATGCATCTGTGGTTATCCAAAGATTTTACTTCCTTCTAAGAGGGTTGTAGGCAGTATGACTAGTGTTTGTGGGGTTGACAATTTGCACGGGCAATTGGGCTCTTGATTGAGGTCTTACACTTGGAATATTTGCACTTTGCCACATTATGAGCCTTGTAATTTCACATATAAATATCTTTATGCATTTGTTAATCATCAAAATATGATTAACCATACTTGATTTGCAAGGTGGAGCATTCATGTTCACTTCATGACATAATCATTTTAACTAAACATAGTTATCATCATGAATCCAATATCAAAAACACATAAGTATCATTTGCAAAATATAAACATAAACCAAACAAGCCAAATTTATATCATATGCAGCAAATGAATAGATATCAATCATTTGAGTATCAACCCATATTAATAATCCATATTAACCAAGATAGTGTCACCCAAATACATAAAAACCTCACTACATGGCACTCAATAACAAAAAAAATACATCAATCCTTAATACATTGGCCACTCAAAAAATGCAATCCTATCCTCCTCCCCTTTTTTGTCAATTAGAAGGGGTTAGGAAGGCAGTGGGTGTGGTTGAGGGTCATCTGGCTCAACTTGAGTGTCAATAACCTCCCCCTAAATGGATGATGGGGTGGTGAGCTTTGAGAAAGTGAAGGTTCGCTTTGAAACATTATATACAGGTATTGAAGTGATATTTTAAGTTGGTGAGGTATGCATAGGTGATGAATGTGTATGAGTAGAGGTACTAGGGTGAGAAATTCCAAAGTGAGAAAAGAAGATCAAGCTTCCTACCAAGTGTCCTCTCAAGGTGACTTTGATCCTTTTGAATTTGAATCGCGTCCTCTCAAAGCTCTCTAAACTCAGTGGCAAGTCTAAAGAATGCAGAGGAGGGATAGGATGGTTGCTATACTAGAGAGTGGGCATGTGAAGAGGAAGAGGTACACTTTGCAGTGGGTCACCCTGCTATGTCTCCTCGCTCTCTCTCTCATCCTCCTTCCACTGGGTGGTTGCCCTTCCTATTTCTTCTCCTCTTTTTTCCTTCTCACTAGAGTCATCATCTGTCATATCCTTTCTATGCTTTTCCTCCATGTCTTCTCTGTAATCTACCCCTCTCACTTGCATTCTTTAGAGGAGTGTGTCACTAACCTAGTCCCTTTTCTTGGTAATGTAAAGTGTAGCCTCTCCTTGAGTGGGAATAGAGAAGTCTTCAAATACCTTATTCAACCACATCCCATATCAGATAATATGATCAGTCCATGCCAGCATATAACTAAAGACATTTAGGATGATTTTAGGTAGGCTAAGTTTCTAACAATTATAAATCTTGTAAAGCACTCTAGCCTCTGCAGTTGTGACTTGATTTGTATGTCCAAGCTTAGGGATGATCATTGACTCTAGAAATTTTCTCACCATTTTGACCTCTATGGTCATATCAGATGTCTTCATGCACCGATGAGTTGTGTTACATACTTTCTCAGTTGAGAAGGCATTGAAGATTTCTTCACTTTTCATGCTTAGTTCCTCGTCATCATACAAACCCCTTATTATCACTCCTCATGCCTCTCTGGAGAGATAAGATGAAACACCAAAGGGTGTTAGAGTAAGAAAATCCTTTCTAGGTAATCATTTTAGGATGATATGCACATAAATCAATTATAACTATGAGGGAATTATTTAGGAAATCCAATGCATTTATCAAAGGGATAATTCTACACATGACTTAATCATAATTGTGAAAGAATTATTTATGCAATCAAATGTAATTTGGAAAGGGATGATTAAAAGATATATAAATTTAATTTAATTGATGGAATTAAGAAGAAATGGAGACCGCACATGTAGGTTTGGATGTGCACTATCATAGCACGCAAGTCAAGAGGAGAGAAAAAGCTCCACCATCTTCATTCCACACCTAACCCATCCCCATTTCATGCCTAGCGTTCATTGCAGCCACTTCCTACCCATTCATGCCCTTTTTCTCTCATCAATTTAGCAAGAAAAATTCCCCTATGTGCATACAACCCTACGCATATGAATTGGACATGAAAACTCCATCCATTAGGATGTTGTGTAGAGGAGGAAAAATTTGTTTCATCAAGAAACACCCTCCCTTGCTGTTATTGGTGGAAGGATACGAGAGATTCAAGTTGGATTTTCATTCTAAAGAGGAAAAACACCCAAATCTGGTGGTAAGTCTCTCCCCCAAACCTATTTTCAAAATTCTATTTTACTAGGGTTTTTCCAGACAAACTTGTGGATTGTTTATGGGTTTTTGGGAAGAATTTTGTTGGATTTTCATGGGGAAATGAATGGAATGTTTAATTGTAGTGTTGGGGATAAAATTTTACCATGAGAAATCCATGCATATGGCTGTCAATGAATTGGATATCCATGTTCTGCATCTTATGTAATATATTTTGTGACTGGAGTCATTGGGAAGGAAATTAATTCCGTTTAGGGGGTTTAATGGATTAGTTAATGTTATTTTGATGTTAATTATGTTGAATCACGATTGTAGGATGTTGGGAATGAATTTTAATTACAACATCTTGCTGAAAATTACAACTTAAATAATGCATATTAAATGTTTGATAAAATGCTCTTATGTAAAATAAAATGAATTTAGATGATTTAAAGATAACCCTTAATTAGCCATTTAATAGGTACTAAAATAGGGCATTGATGTTCTTAATGAATGATTAAAGAAGGCTGCAATTTTGGGTAGCAATATGAATAAGTTAACATAAAATTTATGCACTTGAATTGCACTAGAAAAACTTTCATAAGTGGACAGCAATATGGGCAGCAAAATGGATAGATTGTGACACCTAAGAATTATGTGTAATTGACTTGAAATGCTGCATGAAATGAGTGAGTAAAATAGTTGGGATTAAGTCTTGAAATCACAACAATTTCCACATTAAAATCAAGCTTAAAGACTTTTTGTATGGTAGCTTAAATGAGTTGTAAATCTTAAAACTTTTAACTATTGAAATCCATGTTGATAATGGTTTGATTAAAGTTGCCTTTGTATGAGATTGGCTACCTTAATTGAAGTTTATGGTTGGTTTTAAAGTTTGGAATGCATAAGTAGAACATGGCATTGCCCAATGTAAATGGGATGGTTTACAACTGGAGAATTTCCCTTTAAGGGGCTGTTTTGTGGACACTGAGTTTACCAAATATGGGAATGACTCAAGTGATGGTTAAGGATGATTAGTATGCTTGAATAGGGTGTTTTAAATGAAGAAGTTACTAAAGTAGTGTCTTGAGTAAAAATACTCAAAATTGGGCCATGTAAAGTCCCAACTTGAAATGAATGATAATTTTCATTAGAAAAAATGTTTGAAATATATGTAAGTTGAATTTTGGTGCATATTATATGTGTAGGGTCATTCAAGCATTGATTGAAAGCTAAGCTTTGGAACTTGAGGATTTGTGATATCCATTAAGGTAACTAGGCTTCCTTTTTCTTGTTCATGAGTATGGATTAATGGGATAGAGAGTATCCCATAATTATAGGCACCGTGTTTTCAATGCTATTTATTATGTTATGTAATGGATTGTTTGGGATAATGAGTATCCCATGATTTTATATTGGTTAGTGTTTGTTATATTGTGTGATTGCATGGATTGCTAGGGATAGAAATTATCCCATGCTTTTATCCAAAATGATATTTATTATGTTATAGGAATGCATGGATTGATGGGGATAACGAGTATCCTTGAAATTTGTTGAGTGATGTTTGATTTAATTATGATTTGGAATGATGAAATTGTCTACTTCTATGTATTGACTTGAATGATTTCCAATTGGTCATTTGTTTAATAGAATGAATTGTGTGTTTCTATGTATTTAATGTGAATGATTTAGATTTATCTATTTGTTGAATTGAAATGTCGTTGAGATTCCATTGTTTAGCATTCCATCATGAGTCATGATGGACATGAATGAGTTAATTGGGGTGAAATGATATTATGTGAGATGTGGGAGTTTGGATTGATGGAGAAATGGTATTATGTGAGATGTGGGGGTTTGGATGGATGGGTGCTAAAGATGTAAATGAATAACTTGAGATATGCCTTTGGTGGCATTAGGCCCTTGCAGGCCAAAAATGATATGCGTAGGTAGCACTGATATGATATGACACCCATGGGGTGTCACCCTGCTTGGATGGCATGGTTACAATATGATATGATACCCAAGGGGTGTCGCCCTACCTAGATGGCACGATCTTGATATGATATGACACTCGTTGGGTGTCGCCATGCCTGGGCAGCATGGTTATAGTATTATATGGCACCCATGGGGAATGAAATTTAGTAGTATGGAAATAAGATGCACCTATGACGAGTAATAATTATAATTTATGGGGACTCAAATGATGAATATGTGTTTGCCAATGACAATGTATTTAGAGAAATGCGTTTAAATGAGAATGAATTGATGACAAAATTTGTCAAATTAATAACAAAATGCTAATGGATGCAAATGGATAAGAGTGACTTAATAATAAGGTAATATATGAATCTTGATTATGAGGATAAGTGGTAGTGGGGTTGCATAAGAACTAGAATTATGAAAATATGTGCATTATGAGTATGTGGGCAACGTTGCTATCCTATACTACCATGAAATTCAATATGTCATGTAATGGTCTGGGTGGTTTGTATAGCATTTAATATGGATTTCAAAATATTATTTATTATTTACTATTTTTTTAATTGCCTACTTATTGAGTTTGCCAAACTCACACCTCTTACTTTTGATATTTAGTTGATAGGTCAGGAGGTGGAGCCCAACTAGGGGGTTGGTGCTCTTGGTCGGAATTGGGCTATGATCCTCATAAAGTATTAATGAATTTGGGGTTGGTAGCCCCCCATAATAAATATGAAATTTGTAGTTGATAAAATTCCAGTTATGATGTATATTGAATTGCATTTAAGGAAATTGTATGGTCATTTCATAATAGTAGAATGTATGTGATGTATGTCAATGTATTTGTATACAGGTCCAATAATGCCATTACCATGTGGTTAAGATTTTGGGTAGTATGTGGGTGGGGGTATGTATTATTGTTTGTGATAATGATGTGTAATTGATTGGAAATATGGAATTATATGCAAAAATCTTGATATTTAAGGGGAGATTCTGCTGGATTTTTTGTAGAATCTTTCTCTAGAACATAAGATGGTAGCGCCTAGGGAGCGGGGCATTACATGAGATGTGTGCCAAACTGAATGTCTACTCCTTTAAACTAGTGCCAAACTCCCTTGGGTTCCAATTAAACTAAAATATTAGAACCAACTCATTGGAAATTGGGGCATCATATTCCAATAATTCACTCCATCCTTGATAGTTTATCATGGCATAAATGTCTAACTTGCATTGGTCCAGAAAGTTAAAATCTATCTTCCGAGGCACAGGAACTGGACTCCCAAGCATGGTGGTGTATAATTTGAACTTTCTACCTTCTATTCCAAAATAATAGTCGTCAAGAAGGTTTATTATGGATTGGCAAGAAGGTCTATAATGGATACTTCCTCTAGTAGTGATTTTAAGTCATACATTTTCACTATTTCTCTTCCTACTTCCCTTTCCCCCATATTCACTTATTCTTCCACTCCATATCCACTTCTATGACTAGGACAAGGTCTAGAAGGACTACCTTATAAGTCCTTTATGAAATGCACTCGTTTGAGTCCTATGGTGGCTCTTGAAGCAGATACCCTCAAAGTACAGCCTCCTCCTCTTGTTCTAGCTTGCTTGACTATCTGTGAGGGTTTAGAGACAACTACTTTAGGTACCATGCGAATTGAGGTGTGATGTAAGGGATGGAAATAGAAGAATAAATGGAGGGAATCAATTGATTTTTTATGTGAATAGTGTTTTAGGAAAAGCATGGGAGTCAAATTGTAAAAGGAATAGAATAGAAGACCAAATACTACGAAGGGTTTAACCTCATTCGAATTAGCAAGCACTTCTGGCATAGGAGCCTAAGGACCATTGGCTCCCATACCAAATATAGCTTTCCTAAACTCATGTTTGCTATCCTCTAAGCTTTTGGACTACTTTTAAAATTTAGCACAATTTTCATCTAATTTAACTATTTCTCACTAATTTTCAAGTCATTCAACAAAACATTCATTTTACACATGTTTGTACAAATCACAACAAATACACTATTTGATTTTGACAGTGTATAATCCTGAGTATTTGTATCTTTCATTCCTAGTTCTCTTCTAATTACATAGAAACTATCTAGTGACAATAGTTTTATGAAGATATTAGTAAGTTACATGGTATCTAATAAAATGATACCTAATTTTAATATCTTTAGTGTGTGATGTAGCACTTGATTTTTTATTAAGCATATTGCACTAGTGTTGTCACACCTCATGGGAATATCTTTGTAGGCCAAACCATAATCCAAAAGTTGTTGCTTTATCCAAAGCAATTGTGTAGAACAACTAGAATGTAATCAGCTTTTATAATAGATATAGCCACACTGATTTTTTTTCCTTGAAAACCAAGATACTAATATATTTTCAAGCAATTGAAAAGTTTCACTAGTACTCCAATCAACTTTGTATCCTCCAAAGTTAGCATCTAAAGATCCAATCAATTCAAAACTAGATCCTTTCGGATAATAGAGCCCTAGGCTTGGTGTTTCCACTAGATACTTAAAGATTTTTTTAGCTATAAAGAGGTGTGATTCTTTTGGACTTGATTGGAATTTCGTACATAGACATACACTAAATAGAATATCTGGCCTAAATGCAATTAAATATAGAAGGGAACCAATCATGCTATGATAGAGTTTTTGATCAATTGGTTTACCCTTTTCGTCCTTGTCTAATTTTTTCAAGGTGCTCATGGGAGTGTTTGTAGTTTTTACTACTTCCATCTTGAATTTCTTAAGCATCTCCTTTGTATACTTGGACTGGCATATATAGATTCCATCTTCTCTGTGCTTGATTTGCAGTCCTAGAAAGTAGTTTAACTTTCCCATCATACTCATCTCAAATTTAGCTTGCATTATTCTTGAAAATTCTTGACAAAGAGATTCATTATTAGCACCAAAAATAATATCATCTATATAAACTTTCATTATCAAGATATCCATGCCATCATTTTTATTAATAATATAGTATCAACCTTTTCTCTCTTGAACTTATGATCACTAAGAAACTTGCTCAATCTTTCATACTGAGATCTTGGAGCGTGTCTCAATCCATAATGTGCTTTAGTAAGTTTGTAAACATAGTTTAGTTGATCATCAAGATCAAATCTAGGAGGTTGGAGATATCCATTAAGGAATTAACTTTTCACATCCATTTGAAATAATTTGAAGTTCATATGTGATGCAAATGTAAATATCTCCTTATGGCTTCTAGTCATGCTACAAGGGCATAAGATTCCTCAAAATTAATTCCCTCTTCTTGGGAATACCCCTTAGCAATCACAACCAATCCACTTTCATCAAACTTGTTCCTAAAGACCCATTTTGTTCTAATTACACCAATGGGCTTAGCCTAGGAACTAGTTCCCATACTTTATTTATTTCAAATTTGTTTAGCTCTTTTTGCTTTGCAATTATCCAATTTTTATCATCAAGAGCTTGATCAATGCATGTTGGCTCAACGTGGGAAATAAAAGCAAAGTGTCCACAAACATTGTGTTGTTCCTTAGGTTTGGCTTAATCCAAGAGGGGAAGGGTGAATTGGGGTTATAAAATTTTCTTGCTTAAACCCTATTAATTTAAATTCCCTCTTTTAAACAATTTGATATATGATGAATCATGAATGTCAAAATGTGAATAGCAACAAGTAAAGTAATCACACAAAGCAGACATGATATATAGTGGTTCAAGACAACCTCCCTATTCCACTCTCCTAAGAGCACACCCCTTGTGCCTTAAGTTCCACTATCTCATATAATAGAATACAATTACTATGCCAAACACTCTTCTAGATTTCAGTTCTAGGGGGCATAAATAATTTAGCAATTGATTGTAAGATACTCTCTAATAATCAAGTTACTCCTCTTGATTCCAACTTAAGGGGCATAATAACTAGTGCCTTTGCACTCTTCTAGATTCCAGCTCTAAGGGGAATGAATACAACTCCTAATAGAGTGATTGTGAGACCCACTCAAACAATCAAGTTGCTCTTCTTGAGATTTATCTATAACACAAACTCAAGGAATACACAAATAAGAATTAAAGAGAAAATTACACTTTTACTAATGTTTCAACATGAGCGCAGGGGAAGCTTTTGAAATCCTTGCGTAGCTCTCTTTAATGTAGAGGATCTTCCCTTTGTGTTGTAGAAGAAAGGCCTTGAGTGTAGAATGTAAAATTTTAAACTTTAAAGCTCTTGAATGAATGTAATGAAGGTTAAGTGTGACACCACGGGCTTAGTGGTAAGAACCTTCCCTATGTGTTTATTCTAAGGTAGTTGTGTGCACGTATGTGTTTATTCTATGATAACTGTGTGCATGAATTACTTGAACTTGTTGTGAGATTTTTATGTATTGTGTGATATGATTATCTGTGTGTATGGAAGCCTTGTGTAGGCTAGGGCATGTGTATGATGTAGAATTGCAATGTGTTTGAAAGAGCTAATTACATATGTGACTACATGAGTCATGAGATGGCTTAGTGCATTAAAAATTGTTGGTCCCATTAGATAGCTGAACACAAGAGGGGGTGAATTGGGTTTAGAAAAAATTGCTAAACCCCTATTTAATCAAGTCCCACTTTTTTGTGCTTGTGTGCTAATCAAAATAAAATAAACAATATAATAATAGAAAGCAAGGAAAGGCAATCATATACATGATTTATAGTGGTTCGGGCCCTCTCTTGTCACCTACTCCACTTTCCAAGGTTTCCCAACTTGGGTTCCATTATGCCCTGTGGAATCACACTTGGTTTCTCGAGCTAACCATGAACTCATACACTAGTTTTATGAGCTCACTAGAAACTCACATTGTTGGTTTTCATGAGCTCACCAATAACTCATACAATGTTGGTTTTCCTAAATCTCACCACTAACTCATACGATTAGGTTTCTCAAGAGCTAACCAACAACTCCTCCAACCTTGGTTTGTCAGTGAGTTGACCAAGAACTCTACAAATCAACATGTACAGAGAAATGTCTCTATCTAAGATAAGGTGTACACACAATTAAAGCATAGTAAAGAAAACATACTATGAAAACTTTATAGCGATTCAAACTCCTTGAAGTAGAAAATGATATGGCTTTGAAGTTTCTTAATCTTGACAGCTTATTGGAGTGAATGCACTTGAAAATTTGAAAAGGATTTCTTATATTTGATTTGTCTTTAGTACTTAGAACCCTTAAGCTTCTTGTCATTTGCTAGGAAAGACTTAAGATGGCACTTTTGTTGATGCAGAAGCTCTTCCCTTGTGTTGTGAAGAAGTAGACCTTAAATGAATATTGGATGGTGAAAGCTCTTTTATGAGTGTGAAAGTCTAAGCTCTTGGGTCTCAGGATTGCAAATTATTTGATGAACATTAAAGCTCAATCTCTTTCTTCTTTTCTCTCTTCTAACCCTTGAAACATCCTTAAGCTTCTCCTTAAAATAGATCTCTTAAAATTTTGACTATTGGAAGAAGTAGGGCACAAGTCATGGCTTTGTAATGTTCAAAATTTTGACCATTGGACATTGGCAGCAATACCATAGGCAGCTAAGCCATTCAGCTGTGCACCAGGTGATATAGAAGGCTGTCTATACAAGTGGTTGTGGTTAGATTTCTGCAAAACTATCAAACTATCCTTGCTATCCATCTGCAGGTGATAACACAGGCAGCTAGGCTAAGCACCTGTGTGCCAAGCGATAGGCGTAGGCGGTAGGGAACTTACCAGGCAGTATGCTCTATTGCTTCGGACATGATTTTCAGACTTGGCTTCTATCTAGAATTGGTAAACGATATCCACAGGTGGCTGCACCAACCGGCTACAGTTCTGCACTTAACTATTTACACTTTGCCACTTTTGAGACTTTGATATTTTTCATTATAAATCAAAATACATTCATCCACATGATTTACACAAGTTATAGAGCATGGATAAGCAATATGAATCAAGCTTTTGTAAACAATGAACTCATTCAAACATGTTATCGTTGTTACATATACAAATGATAACTTCATGAAGCACATCCATTTTCTTCTTTATCAAACAACAGAAACATATTAATGATCTAACAAATTATGAAATTATAAACCAAACTAAATGCATTATGGATCATGATAATCTCTTCATTTCTAAGATTTTAATATTCTTGCATAAATAATGACCTAAATATTTACATATCAAGCATCTTTGTCTAAATTTCAAGCTTTCTAAACTGAAAGCATCATTAGCATAAAGCAAGTCTAAATACAAGTTTTGGTAATCATCAGAAGTCATATCCTTTGGATCAACAATCTACCCCTTTTTGTTGATGAGAAAACTTGAAGTTATGATTAAGAACATGCTAATGTGCCAATTTGCAAACTCCCCCTATCTAATTGGAATTTGTAAACCTATGGAGTTTGACACTTACATGAAAGTTAGGCATGACATATATGATGTTGTATTCTCCTTGAAACATAAGTCATAATAAAAGTTGAAGATTTTTATATCATCTTCCTTAATTCTTTTTCTCAAAAACGTCTTCCTCAATTCTTGCTCAATTCTTCGCCCCCTTTTTGTCACCATTAAGAAGGTGAATTTGGAACTTCAAGTCTTTCTCCCCCTACTTATTCTCTAAATATGTCTTCTTCAAATGCTCAAATACTTTTCTCCCTCAATGTTTATGGGACAAATCATTTAGGCACAACCATGATCATGAGATAGAAAGCATTTACATCAATAGGGGGAATATATTCATGTCATGGGCAACATTCAAATATTACATAACTTTATTGAAAAACTTTAGACAGTTGTTGAGAATTCATCATTGCATTCATCAAAATCATATCACATAAACAAACATGTCATATCATGAAAATCAGATTTATATTATGTCAATATTGTTTTACAGAGTTACATCAAACTTCAGAGAGAAAACACATGATAGACCTCACTACATCCATCTCTCATAAATTTCTCACAAAACATACAAGACATCTAAAACATTTTCATCAATATTATTGTTTCCCTCAAAATGTATAACTAAAAGAACTGAAATCTTTTTTGGAGGTATGAGGATCTGCAAAAGTCAAAGGTGAAGCAGGCTCCCCCTATGTGGCAGCCTAGGTAGATGTGAGCTCTTCCATTATAAAGGTTGGTTCTGGATCCTGAATGTTTTGAGCTAGGATGGTGGATAAAGTAGGATTGGTTCTGGGTGTAGACTAAGAAGTCTCATAATGTGAAAGAAGAATGCCAATCTTCTTTTGTATTCTTTCTTGTGCTTTTCTCAAACCACCTACTTCTCTCCTCAATTCTTTCACTTCTAATGACAAGGATGCATATGTAGATGACCTATGAATGGTGACTTTAGGTGAAGCCCTAGGAGAAGGTGAAACTCTCTCTACATTGGGAATATAACTTGTCATCTCTGTCAATTTCCTCCATCTCTTCCTCTTCTTAGGAGGATGCTATACCTTCTTCTTCTTCTTTTTCATTCTCATCCTCTTCCATTTCTTGCTCACTTTTCTATATCCTCTTGGCCACATATTCATAAATTGAAATCCCCATTCTTTTCAGTAGGGTTGCTCCTACCCAATTTTTCTTAAGTGAGGACATTTCCAAATAAGACTCTCTACTTACAGAAACTTGAAAATGTTCAAATATCTTCGTTAATTAAACACCATATGGAACTACATGGTCAATCCTCTATGGCTTATACCAAAAGCTATGAACATGAGGTTTGGGAGACTAGCTTTTTGGTAGGTGTAAATTTTTCATAATATTTTAGCCTCATTTGTTGTCACTTGTTTTGTTCCTCCAAGCTTAAGTAAAAACATGTTCTCTAAAACTTTCCTTAGCATCCCCAATTCTATAATAAGATCCTTTGGCCTCATTTAAGTGTGAGCAGATGTACAAACTATTTTAGATGATAAACTATTGAAGATTTGTTCTTTCTTAAGCCCATTTTCATCTTCTTCTGTTGAACCTCCTAGAATGTCTCCTAAATACTCTTCAAGAGACAGTAAATGTGTTCCAAAGCTCATTTCCATACCTTTTACCACAGACTCATAACTGCTTGATTTCCAATTGAAATAAAAAATAAGAATTAGTTCTTGATAAATGGGTGCCTCTCCATCAACTCAGTCCATTCTTCATAGTTTAATATAGGAAGAATGTTAGACTTACACTTATCAAGGAAGCTCAAATCAATCTTTCTTTGTATATGGACTGCTCTACCCAATATTGAGGTGTAAAAATTAAACTTCTTATCCTCACTACCAAAATAATACACAGGTTGATCTCTTGGTTTGAATTTGGCAATTGGAACTTTTCTTCCATCTATCTCTGTTGGTAGTGATTTCAAATCAAACATATTTTGCCCCTTCTTCATTGCTTTCAACATTTTCTTCTTCCTCAACATTGACATTTGGATGGTGAGAAGGGTTACCTTCTCTAACTATAGTCTGAGGCCTTCCAGAGCTTCTAGAGGATGTAGGTTGAGAAGTGGATGCCTATCATGCCCCGCCTTCCGAGTCACGATGCTACATTTTCCTCATAAATTCACTAAGATTTGCCCACTTTTAGGGTGGGGTACTCTACCCAAAAATCCAGCAAGGCCTCCTCTGAATTTCATCCATTCAAACCTATTCATTATTTATCAAATAAAATAAAATAATAACATAAACTCTAAAACACACACCTACACTCCCATAACCCAAGATCGACCCGAATCATGATGGCAGTATCCATAATTGGGATCATATCATTCTAATATAACATCAAATATACCTATCTATGACATGCCATACATTTGATTATACATTAATTGAAATATTTCCACTATAATTATACAAACCCAATTGCAATATAATTATACATCACTTGGAACTTTTGAGTCCAATTATACAATTACATATAATTTCAAATCCAAATTACAATGCCACACATATTTTCTATAAAATATAATAATGATCATCATCTTTGGGCTCCCTTGCTTGACCTACCAGCTAAAAATACAAATAAGAAGGCATGAGTCCAGGTAACTCAATAAGCAGGCAAATACTATAAAATAAGAATCAATATTCCAAAATATCATATAATCACATCTAGAACATAACCAAAACATTATAATCATTCCCATCATGAAAATCCAATACATGAATCTTTCTATTCAACTCAATAATCCTTAACAACATAGCATATCTAAAATCTTATTCACAATTATATAACATACAAAATCCATTTCTAAACCAAATTAAAAGATATGATATAGTCTTAGCAAACACATACCCTATCATAATCAAATGCTATTCAATTCAGTCCAAAGGATATTCACTATCCATCATACAAACAACCAAGCCCGGATACCATTAAATTAGATATTTGTATCCCATTCAATGTTACATATAATCCAAAAATAAAGCCTACTTACCTTAAGAAATTTCAATTCCATAGCTCCTTAGATTACATAATTTTCTATCCAATCATCGCTCATAGGCCCTAACAAGAATCATCCATTTTATATATAATAATATCCTTTACTTACAAAAGAAATGTTAACTAATTCATATTTGTCCCTTTTAGTATAATCACAAGTACATTAACAATGAATTACACCCAAAAATAACAATCTTTAATCTCATTCTATTCGATTTTTAGGGTTACCCTCAATACTCATTTTATGTAATTAATTGAGGATATAAGTAATTCATCAAATAGTTCATTTACATCGCTTACTTTATAACAATTCCATAAAATATTTAAGAGAATCTTCTTTCTAATCATACATACACATTATACAACATGATCATCATCTAATTAATCATACAAACAAGCTAACTAGATCATTACCTTACTCAATTAACTGCTTATACATACAATACACAAAATCCCCTTTTTGTAATTCATGTAAATTATCAATAATAGCAAGAAATTAGAATTTCTTATACTCAATTCACCTCAAAAACACTACAACCAACCATTTACTTAATTCCCTCATGATTCCATCCATAATTCATACTGTTTTTCCCAAATTTCACTATTCACATTTCATGCAAAATCCTAGCTTAACAAAATCATGATTTATTTTACTCAATTAAGTCCCAATACCTTATTAAGCATGAATAAATCATTTCCCCTATGTTTTAACAGCACAACTCCATCATTTTTCCCAAAATAGTTATTGTTCATAGATTGGTGAAAACCCTAGCAAGGCTAAAATGTCAATTTGAACCAAAATTAAGGGTTTTACCTTCAATTCCATGCATGGCTTTCATCTCCAAGCTAAAATCCAAGCTCCATACTCTAAGAAGGCTCCATCAAATGCACCAAACAGCATCTTCTTCCCTAATTCACAAACCCAGCAATTGGGTTTTATCATCTTCATCAAGAAACGATGGATTCTCACTTAAAATAAAAATACCCTAGCTAAATCATAGTGTAATCATGCTAAATGGGGTCTAGGACATGATTTTGAGGCATAGGATAAGAAACGGAATGGAAAATAATGAAACAAAATGAGTTTGGGGGTTAAAAAGTCATGTTTTTTTGGTGCTCCGACGCGTCACAAAACTCTTGCTGTAGTAAAGACTTTCGGGACGGCCAAAAAATACATTTTTGGAAGCCTTGCCATGATAAAAAATCACCTTGCAATGGAAAAAAAGTGCCTTGCCATGGCAAGGTCTTGCTGAATGCCCAAAAGGTGATTTTTCTGGAGCCTTGTCGTGGTAGAAAAAAGCCTTGCCGTGGCAAGGTCTTTCTGTCCGACATACTATTAGTATTTTTATCATAACCTTTATATATGATATTCACAATTTTTGAGGCACTAGAAAGATAAATTTAAGGGATACAACTTTCATTGTTAACAATGTTTCCCAAATCCCAAATATGTCAAAATTTTCGTATATTTGACCTATCTCATTCATCTCATTATTTTTTAGTCATTTGTAATAGTTCCGGGTATTAGTCATAACTTCCTCATATAACATCAAAATTGAGTAATTTTTCTTCCATTGGATAGATAATTTCATGATATACAACTTCTATATTAAACATTATTTCAAATTAGTCCATTATATATGTCAAAAATCAATCACAATGATCCCTTTTTCAAATTCAACATTTTCATAATACACACTTGTGCTCTTTTAGTTTTCTTCCGAATTTTCCACTTTTCTCTCATCTATCATCACTAAACTTTTAAACATTTCATTTTTTATTACTCTCATGCATAATCCTCCTAAAATTCTTATCTAAGAAATTAATTCTCACTTTAAACTCAATTGATAGCCCATCCATCACAAAGGCAATTTAAAACCAAAATTCACAATTATAAGAATCTCTAATGGTCTCATTTCACATAAAATACTTTGGATATCATAATAAGCACTCCCCACACATCTCATACATGAAATGAGACTTGTTTATACCATTCACCACTTCATTTGAGGTCAATTGTCAAGAATCACCTATTCAATTCTTTTTAACCGAATTTTCTATCATAAATAACTCTAGAGGCCATTTTCGTTCCAAAATGCATCCAAAACTCAAACTAATGTTGCACACATGTTACAATACACATAATAACTATCTTAGGCCATTTGCATTGATCATAAATAAACTTTTTCCCAAATTCATGATTTCAATTCTTTTTCTTCTTATAGCTGTTATATAATTTGAATTAATAAAATTTATGAATTTCAAGGTTCAAGCTTTACCCATATCCACATAAGAAAATTTTAATCACCTCAAACATCATATAAGGCTATTCATATATGTTATAAACATGCTTTTGCTCAATTTTATTACTTAAGTTCTTTTCATCTCATTAACTTTATAGAGCCCAAAATAGTGAAATCTATTGAATTCATAGAGTAAACTCTACTCATTTCACATAAGTACATTTCAAACAGCATAGATTTTATAATGCCTCTCTTTGAGTTCTAGGTCTCTTAACCCCGTTTTGGGTTTTGGAGACTACGATTTTAGGTGCCATTAGAATATAGAAACTTGATGGAAATGAAAGAAAATTAGAGAAATGGTTTCTATGGATGAAGGGAATTCACAGGCATAAGCTATTTTAAGTTGTAGGAGGCTGGGAAGTGAGAGGCAGATAGGAATGAAATTGATTTGACTTGCTAAAAAAATCTATCCAAAATGCTAGGCAACTATAGCGAAGGCACTTGGGGGATAGGTAATATTACTCCTAGAAATGAATAATCCTAAAGCATTGTGAATTTCTACTTTCAAACTTATTCTACCCCATAGCTATTTAATATTCCTTATTTTATCAATTATTAACATAATCATTCTTTAACATGTAATCAAATAAATCATTTTGTACATTGCAACATTACAAACACATTATTTCAATTCAAACATATTATTTTATACATATCAGTCACTTTTTAACAATGCAAATAAATTGAACATTGATAATTTGAATTTTTCTCATTGTGTAATTTTAATTTATTTACACTCAAGCAATCATAATCATGAATGAGTAAGAATAGTGCATAGAATGGAATGGTTCCTGATATCTGCATAACCTTCAAGCATTCATTAATATTTAAGTCATTGTCCAAATTATTTTAATCTTATTAGTGCAGGCCTTTATGATGATTATAAATGGAAAGATTAGGAATGGAATTCCAATTTGAGACCTTAAGATGTAAAGCTTCCCAAATAGGCTTAACTAATGCCTTAGGATTGTAATAATCTCAAAGATCAATTTTATATATCAACTTAGATTTTCAGAATGATTTGACTCAAACAATAAGTTCACATGCATTTACATCTAAGGTAGTCATTTTCAAAGGCATCTAGAGTATATATAAATGTAAAGCATGATTTTCATTAAAATACATCAAGTTGGGCAATTTATCTCCTTTGATACTCATTTGTTAATTTCTTGCCATTTAGCTCATGATTGATGTTACCAAATTTGATTCTTTATTTCATTGCTTGTTGGCCTCTTTATTTCTTTAGCTTGAAGCTAGTAGATTGAGAAGGTGATCTTGATTTTCATCATTTTCCTTCTTTTATGGGCTCCCTTCAAGCTTTTCCTGCACACACTTAAGAAATTCTTGCCCTTTTTCATGATTAGCAGAATCAAGCAGATGTGATCTTTATGTAGCAATTTAATCAATGCAAATCCTTTCTAGCATAGAGTAGCATGCTTTGGAAATTCTAGACTGCTCAAAAAAATAATAAGCATTTCATCCTTTTGAATAGATCATTAATAACTTAGATTGTTTGCTTCTTATTTGAAAATTTTCTTTTTCTAAGTTTTAATGAATCTATCATTTAGATTTTATTGATTTTCATCTATAAAGTAGATCCTAGTTATAGATCAAGATAAGGACTCTGCTTTAATCATAGTCAACATAGAAATTCTTTGAAACATAGAAATTCTTTGAACTAGCACATTTATGAATCACATTATGAAGATGAGAGTCGATTTCTTTGAAAGATTTAAATGTCAATATGCTAAATTAACTCATTTTCATGAATCAAATATAAGTTTTCTTTTATTAAACAAAATACACTTATTGATTTTTACATTTTCTCATTATTACATAGTGCTTTAAAATTTCAAATAAATTTTATGCCGCCTTGACATATTTAAGTATGAATTGCTTCCTCAATCATAATGATTTCGAGAATTATCTTCCTTGTTTTAGTTTATAACATGAATTTATTTTCCATAAGTTCTTCTGATCTAAGCTAAACTCTAAAGTTCTATTCATGTACAAGTCAAGCTATATTTGAGATGAATGAATAAATGTACTAAATATGGACATTAAAGAAAGTAAGATAGTTTGGGTTTAAGTTGTTAGAAAGCCTGACCAGACTGGCCGATCGAACTAGGAACCAGTCACAACAACGGTCAAGTCGAGCCTGGCCAATAGTTTTCCCCCATTAGACTGCTAGAACCAGAGAACCAGCCAGTTCAAATGGTAAATTGGGAACCATTAGTCCACTGGTTTCTCATTTTAAAAAATAAAAAAATGGTCGCGCTAGGGCGCCTGCCCGTCCACCCGAACGAAATGGGGAAATATGCTAGGTGAGGGTATTTTCCCCCAAAATTACCCTTACCTCCCTTGTGACCTTGTCTCCCCTGCTGCCAAGTGCTGAGAGCCTGTGATTATCCCTACTAATGCCAACTGCCGAGTGCATACAATTTCCATGTTGATTAGTCTCAAATAACATCCCTCCCTCCTTCTCTCTCTCTCTATCCCTCCGTCTACCCAGCGTGCAGCTGCTACCATGCCCTCCCCCCACCTGCCCAGCATGTCGTGGCTACCGACTCCCTTCCTCCCTCTCCCTCTCTCTCTTTCTCTCCGTCCGTCTGCCCACTACCAAGCATGCGGTCGTTGCCGCCGCCCTCCCCCATGCCTGCATAGTGTGTTGCGGCTACTAGTTCCCTCCCTCCCTCCCTCTTTCTCTCTGTCTATCCCCCCCTCCCCTTGTTGTCTTGCACTCTTGCCCACCTCTCTAAGTTAATATGTAGTTTTGTATTTTAAATTTATTTTTTTCTTCATATATTGAATTTGTTTGTTTGTTGATTGTTGCGGTGTTAATGTGTTTTCATATATCATTGTGTTAATGTGTTTGATTATTGATTGTTGTGTTAAATCATGTTTGCCTCTTAATCTAACCTTGCTACAAGCACCGATTCAATATCTACTAGTGCATTTAGGACAAGAACAAATATAGCATGAAACCAAGTGCCAGAGATTGCAAAAAATAAGTATAAATATTATTATTATGAGAAAGTATTTAGCGGGTGAGGGATACATAGAATAAAAAAGCATTTACTAATATTCAAGGAGATGTTACGCCATGTAAGAAGGTGGATATCAAAACAGATTTAGAGAACATTACACATGAAAAAGAGAAAAAAAAAGCAATCAATCCTTTAAACAAGTCCCTTTTCATCATTGAATCTTATAGATGAAGATGTTGAAATGGTCTCTATAGAGCCAAAATCCAACAAAAAAGATGCATTGGCTCCAATTAAAAAAGTGAAAGTAGCATCTAGAGGAGTTCAACCATCAATTTAATCTGCTATGGAAGGAAACAATGCAGTTGAACAAGCATATTTGGAAATGGGAAAATGGATTTCTAATGCTTGCATACCATTCACTGCAGTTAATTTCCCATATTTCAAATCCATGTTAAATACTATGTTGCAATTTGGAGTGGGTTTTAAATATTAAGAAAATGTTGGAGTATTTAAAGGTATTGTTGAATCAATGAAGGAGAAATTGAAGGCTTTTGGATGTATCATCATGGCAGATGGTTGGAAAGATCAAAGAAGAAAGACATTAATTAATTTTTTAGTATATTCTGCTCAACAATTTGTATTTTTAAAATCAATTGTTGCTTCTAAATTTTCAAAACTAGGAAATTGATTGCTGGGTTATTTATGAAAGTTATTAATGAAGTTGGGCCAAACAATGTTGTCCATATTATTACAGACAATGTAGCTAATTATAACCTTTTAGGTTATATATTGTCTGAGAAGTATCCATTTATAGTTTGGACACCATCAAAGCTCGCTCTATCGATTTGATGCTTGAAGACATTGTAAAATTGGATAAGATAAAAGTAGCGATTGAAAAAAGCATGGTCTATTAGTACTTTTATCTACAATCATACAGTTGTTTTATCATTAATGATAAAGTTCATAAATGGAAAAGATATCATTCATCTTACCATCACTGGATTTGCAACACATTTCCTTACTTTTCAAAGCCTTTTGAATTGTAAAGATCAATTAAGGGTTATGGGGGTGAGTAACAAATGGATTGAGCTTGGAAATAAGTGGAGGAAAAACACAAAAAGCAAAAGATATTACTAATTTAATACTAAATAGTGATTTTTGAGATAAATGTCACATGATTGTGGCAACATTTGAGCCACTTGTTCATGTTCTTCAGATGGTGGATAGTGATGAAAGGCCTGCAATGGGATACATCTTTGAAGGTATGCGTAGCAAAGCTTGCTGTTAAGAGGAGTCTTTTAAATTTTAAGGTGCATGCTCAACCATTCCTTGTTATCATTGATGCTCGATGGGAAAATATGCTTAGGCGCCCCCTTCATTCAGTGGGCTTTTGGTTTAACCCAATGTTCCATTATCATACGAGTGAAGAGATGAATATGATCATATGTTCAAAAGTTCTTGATTACTTGGAGAGGTTAGCACATCATGATGAGGACTTAGGATACCAAATAAATAAGAAGATGAAGTGCTATTCTATTGCTCCAAATGATTTTGGAAGGACAACAACTATTAAAGGACACTATAGTATGGATCTAGGTAAATTTATTGAAAATATGATGTTTTCTTTTTCTTTCTTAGAAATTTATTTTATGTAGCAAGTGCATTTATATTTGAATTATTTTTTGCAGTTGAGAGGTGGCAATTATATGGACCTTTACTCCAAATTTGAGAAGAATGGCCATTAAAATTTTAAGTCAAACATGTAATTCTTTGAGATTTAAGTGCAATTGGAGTGTGTTTGAATGTATACATACCAAGAAAAGAAATAGATTAGAGCATCAAAGATTAAGTGCTCTTGTATATGTTCATTATAACTTATGTTTGATGAATAGGTAAGACTGATGGTTTATATTATTTACAATTTATTTATAATTGCATGCAACACTTTGAATTTAAGGACACACTACTAATGGTTGTTTTAATAGGGATAAGAAGAGGAAATAAGTAATTGATCCAATCTATTTGGAGGATATTGATGTGATGGATGATTGGATGGTTGAAGAAGACGAACCTGTACTTATTAATGCAGATATTGAAGAATGGCTTAAAGAAGACTTACGACAAAGTTCATCAACCATTAGAATAGAAGATGAGGATTTTGGTATTTATTTATTATTTTAGCAACTTTATAATCAATTTTATAAGTAGATGATAATAGATGGTGTTTAATAATTTGATATTGTTTTTTCATTGTTAGGGAACTGTCACACCCTGCCTTTCGAGGCGTGACTTATCATTTTGCATTATATTTCACCTCGATTTGCCCACTTTTAGGGTGGAGTGCTCGAGTCCTATTGTGGAACTTGAATATTTTCTATAGAAAAATGGATAGAGTATCTCTATATTTATTAGGGTTTAACTAGTACAAACATTTATAAAATAAAATTAAAACAATAATACCAAATAATAATCATCAACATACCCACAGCCCAGAACCTGTACACACCATGATGGCAATCACCTAACTTATTCCAAGATACATAATATGCAAATTGTTTTTACTATTATGACATTCCACTCTATTACAATATACATTAGGGATAACTTAATATAATTATACATCACTTGATATCTTTAAATACAAATGTACAATGACATATAAATTTTTAATACAAAATATTCTATTATAATAATATGGAATATTGGCTCACCAATCCCAAATCTCGGTTATGAATCTTCATTTGGATTGTCAACTAAAAAAATTAAACAAGAAGGTGTGAGTCCAGGCAACTCAGTAAGTAGAGAAATGTCCTAAACAATAATTAATCCATGATTAGCACATTTCATATCAAATAATCAATATTCATCCTTCTAAATAATCACAAATCGATATATGTTCATCAATATTACCAAATAAAGAAATCCATATTATTTCACATTGAGCTAGTCTTCAAATTAAACATTAACAAAGGGATCTTCTCTGTCTCTCATATTAAACATTCACACTAAACTAAACATTAACTTTTAATCAAATATGGGATATCCACTATCCCCAACCAAAACATACATGCTAAATTCATACAAATGGGCTAATCGCCATGCATTTAACAAACATGCTTGGATTTTCAACAAATGGGATATACATTATCCCTATCCATCCAATGCAAACAAATGCCTACTTACCTTAGGTTCTTAGCTCCCAATCATTCATTCAACTCTATGCCTTTTCATCCTTCGCAGATCATCCTTAAATCCAAGTGTATTTGTCATCAATGAACATGAATCCATGCTCAAGGCCTAAACTAGCACCTTCCAATTGAAGAAAATCAGATCTTTTTTCTTCTCCTACCATCTGAACAACTGAAACTTGAGTCTATGGACAAAAGCAAGCGATTTTCCACCTAAACAAGGAATTCTCAAAGTTCATATGGCATAATTTTAGGCTAAATAGGGTGGGTAAGCTAGGGCAAGATGAAAAAGAGATGGGATAGAAATGAGGCAAAATGGAATGGGTTTGGGGCTTAAAACGTCACGCTTTTCCGATGCTGACATGCTAGCGAATCCTTGTTGCAGCAAGGACTTGCTGAATGGCCAAAATGTGCATTTTTAGAGCCTTGCCATTGCAAAAAATGGCCTTACAATGATAAAAAAATTGCCTTGCCATGGCAATGTCTTACTGTATACCAAAAACTTGATTTTTTGGAGCCTTGCCAAGGAAAAGAAAAGCCTTGCCGCAGTAAGAAAATTTTATCTTGGTATAGTGTTAGTAATTTGATCATAACTTTTATATATAATGTCCTTCGTATGTAATTTGATCATAACTTTTACATATGATGTTCAAGGGCTACAACTTTTCTTTAATAATATTTTCTAAATTAGCCCCCAAATATGTTAAAAATTTCAATAAAAGTGACACATCTCATTCATCTCATTATTTTTTATTCATTTTGGAATAATTTTGGTGTTTTAGTCATAACTTCCTCATGTGACAATGAAATTGAGTGATTTATCTTTCATTGGATAGATAATTGTATGATCTAAAACTTCTATGTTGAATATTATTTCAAATTAGTCCATTATCTTTATCAAAAATCAATCATAATGAACCCTTTTTCAAATTCAACATTTTCATAATATAAGCCTGTACTCCTTTAGTTTTCTTCCAAAATTTTCACTTTTCTCTCATCTTTCATTCTTAGACTTTCAATCATTACATTTTCCATTAATTTCACGCATAATCATCTTAAAATGCTCATTTAAGAAATAATTTCTCTCCTAAATTTGAATAATAACTTGTCCATTGTAATAAGCTATTCAATTTTAAAAAAATCATAAATAGCTTCATTTAACATAAAATACTTTAAACATCATAACTATCACCTTCCACATATCACATGCATTAAATGGGACATGTTCATACTATTTTCCACCTCGTTTGAGGTCAGTTGTCAAAAATTACCTATTCGGTTCTTTTTAACCAAATTTCTCTAAATTTTCTACTATAAATGACTTCACATGCCATTTTGATTATAAAATGCATCCAAGTCTCAAACTAAGATTCCCCACACATCATTAGATCTATCATAATCATATTAGGTCATTCATATGGATCATAATCGTGCCTTTGTTCTATTTCACTATTTTAGTTCTTTTTCTTCTTAGTATCCTTCTATAGTTTACTACAATGCATTATATGAAGTCTAAGAACCAAAATCACCTCATACTCTCATGGGCAAATTTCAATTGCCATAACCATCATATAAGGTTAATTATCCATTAAAATGTTCATGATTTGATGAAATTCATTTATTGAGTTCTTTTACGGAACATTCAACTCAATGGTTAAAAATTAAAAGATTATCTCTAAAGTTCAATTTAAGACCTAATACATGTCACATTTCACATAATAAACATGCTTCATGACTTTACTCAAAATCACCACTTAGGTTCTTTTTTACTCAAAACTACTAATGAAGTCATTCTATTTGTTCAATTCAGTTTTTCATAACAACTTTCTTTATAAATCACTGTTTATCACCTCGATTCTTCATTATCCTAAAATGCAAAAAATTCATCCTCATTTTCAACATCCATGAATACCCAAGGTGTTATAGGAACTTGATTATTCAAGAAGATGCAGTTGTTCAACTTGAAGAACATTGAAGGAAGTTATCTTAATTTCCCTATTATGTTGTTTTGTATTTGATTAACTAATGCTTGAGAGTTAAGATGTAAATTTTAAGAAACAATTTTGTTGTGATAATTTGATGAATTGAAACTAGTACGGTTTGATATAATTTTAGACATATGTAATGTTTGATAGATTGACTTTCATGGTTATCTTTGGAATCTTTTAAAACTCTTATTAATGCCTTGATATTTCATTTTATATGAATGATGAGATTAATAATACATTTGCTTTTTTACTTTTAAGAAATATTTTTATTTTAGAATTTTAATGAGCATAAAGAAGAAGGAAAGAGTAGACTTTGAAGTGCTGAGTCAAGCGAAGGTTTTAAAGCCATTGAGGTTAGTAATTTCTTATTATTGCATCATTTTAATTATGTCATTTTGATCAATTTTATACATATGTGTTGGGTTTTCTTATTTTTACATCATTTATCTTAGATTGTTTATTATGCATTTTAGGTAATATATATTTTTAAAAATTTAAATATGCTTTTTATTTTTTAAAAATTAAATAAGTAAAATAATTATTACATCATAATTATATTATGCTAACATCATTAGTTCAACCCAGTTCACTCTACCAGTTGAACCAAAATCGGACACTGAAATAGTTCAACCTCTGATCCGATTTTCTAAACATTGGCCACAACTGCGCTTACCTTGCTTCCTTGACCTTTGGTTCCTATGAATATTGACTTGTTCATCTAGTGTTAAGGAACCATTTGACTTTTGAAGGAACTTGGTATTTTATTTTTTTTCATCTTCCTTCTTCATTTTATTTCTACTTTCTAAGTGGGGATCAATTTCACTTTTGAAGTCGGGATTCTTTTTTTTCTCCTTTTTCTCTTTCACTGTTGTCCTCCTTTTTCTTTTCTTTCCTTTTTGAGGTTGTTCCTCAATATCTTGAGAGGATTCTTCAATTGCTTCAACCTTTTATTCTTTAGTTTGACTTTGAGGCTTAGCAATTTCTTCTTGAATCTCAATCTCTTCTTCATACTGCTCCCCCTCAATTTATGGTAGTTCTTTGATCTGTAATATTCTTCTTTCGATCATCCTTTTCTTCTTCTTCTTTATCAGTTTGTTCCTTCATTTCCTAATTTCCTACACTCAAGTCATTCTCGATAGCAACATTAGTATCCTTTGAGTACAAATCTATTTGCGCTTCAAAAATTGCCTTTAACTTGTCCAATATATCTCTTGCACTTTTACAAGTTAAGACATGTTTACGATTGGTGGGGCTGAGAGCATGCAACATGACAATTTTAGCCTTTTTGTTTAATTGCCTAGATATCTCATCATCCTTTTTTAGGCCAATAAAAATCACTTTCAACATTTCAAGGTTGTTGGCCCTGAGGCTCACTTATATTTTTTTTCCATTGAGCAAAACTCATTCGATCAAAGTATGGAAGTTATGTGATAGAATGTCCTTCAAAAAATATGAAGGATGACATTATTGGGTTAACCAAATGGATCACTACAATTATTTATGTAGCCCACTCTGATACAAATTATTAGTCCCGTTAGGTGGCTAAACCCAAGAGGGCAAGTGAATTGGGTTTAGAAAATTTGCTTAACCCTTATTTAATCAAGTCCCTCTTTTTCATGCTTATATGCTAATCAAAATAAAATAAACAATATAACAATAGAAAGCATGAAGTTAAGGAAATCAAACACACAATTTATAGTAGTTTAGGCCCTCTCTTAGCACCTACTCTGCTCTCCAAGTTATCCCAACCTTAGGCTTCACTATACCTCGTGGAATCACACTAGGTTTCCCGAGCTAACCAAGAACTTATACACTAGTTTTATGAGCTCATTAGAAACTCACACTATTGGTTTTCATGAGCTCACCAACATCTAATATAATGATAGTTTTCCCCAGCTCACCACCAACTCATATAATCTCTTTTTTCAAGAGCTAACTAGCAACTCCTCCAACCTTAGATTTCAAAGAGCTGACTAAGAACTCTACAAATTAACAAGTATAGAGAAATACCTCTATCTAGGCTAAAGAGTACACATAATTAAAGCACAATAATAAAAATATATACTATCAAATATTTATAGTGATTCAAACTCCTTGAAATAGGAAATGATATGACTCTGAAATTTCTTGATCTTGACAGCTTGTTGGAGTGAATGCACTTAGAAACTTGAAAAGGGTTTCTTGTATTTGATTTGTCTTTAGTACTTAGAACCCTTAAACTACTTGTTGATTGCTGGGAAAGATATAAGATGGTGCTCTTATTGATGTATAAGCTCTTCCCTTGTGTTGTGAAGAAGTAGACCTTGAATGAATATTGGCTGTGGTGGTGCTGTCGTGGGCACCCAAATTTAGAACCTTGCTCCAATCTAATTTTCTGTAGTAGTGTGAGTAAGGG
>JAYJMB010011601.1:0-21026 GCA_036873735.1 Pouteria campechiana
CCCCCCCCCCCCCCCCTCTTGTCGGAAAACCTTAGGATCTATATAATAACTCCTCCATCTCAACCCTAGAATTTCTGAACTAAATTTCTAATTGAAACCTTATTATATAACTTTCCTAGTGGACTTTCTTATATATACTCATTCCGGTCCATCTCACATACATAAACCCACAAGACCTTATAGAATACAAAACACAAAAACTTAACAAGCATCAAACATCTTAAATTTGAATTTCAATCCCTTATCATTTTGGAGATATGCTCGTAGTGTCCTTGATGGTTGTTGAACCACCTTGAATTTCAACTTCAATCCCTTATCCGTAATTTGATGCTCTTTCTAACAATCTAGAATTTCAAGTCATTTGTAAATGTGGCTTTTAGAGTCTTTGCTAGGCTAGTGTAGTAGATACAATTGTAGTATGGTTACAGACAAATTATCAAACATTAGTGATATGCTTATTTTAAAAAATTAAAAAAATAAGAGGGATATTCTTGTGCTTGTCAGAAATCAAAAATGCTTTATGTTTTCTGAATTTTGTAAAGGGGGGAGTAAAAGAAAAGGGGGCTGTAAAAAACTCCTTTTCCATTTCATTTAATATGATTTGATATTTTAATTATCTAATATTTTAATTATTATTATACTTATACTTTTAATCATTAACCTTGTCTTGAAAGGAAAAAAGCATATCAATTTTAGTTCTACTCACCCATGTAAATACACCCTTACGGAATTTGTCGATCAAGCGGTAGTAATTTGTTGTGATGCTTTTGTGCAGGCAAATAAGTGGTAAGAAGTGGAAAGGTGCTTTCGGCTTATCAAACTCTTATATTTTTAATATATATTTATATTATATAATTACTAAAATATTCATAATTTTTATATATTTTTATTTTTCTCATCCCAAAAAGTCATGTTTGCATGTCTTCTTACAATGACATCTTTAATAATTGAAAATTTGCAAGCATTTAAATTATTTTTAATTAAATTTAGTTTTCATCTATTTAAATAAATTAAAAAATATTCTAATTATTTTTAAGTTAAAATTTATCCACTTTAGCTTTATATATTTATTTTTCAAATTAAAATGTAAAAATTATTTTTAATATATTCAAATATCTTAGTTGCATTATTTTAATCAATATTTTATTTATAAAGCCTAAGATTTGTGAAGGTAATTCAGTCTTTTATCTATTATTGTAGGGTTTAGCTTAACTATATCAAACAAGCTTAATAATTTTACGTTATTTTAGTTGCATCAAACAACTTCTACTAATTTCGCTTCAGCCAATTATCATCAGTAGCTTATATAAAAGCTGTAGTAAAATTAAATAGGCCCCAATGGCAGCTCTGTTGAGCTTCCTCAGAACCTTATGAAACTTAGGCCCCATAGCATTTGATGAAAATTAAATCATAAATGAGTTAACAACGTACCTTTTTAGTTTAGCCGTAAGTGAAAGTGGAAGAGTTTTGGTGCAGTTTGAACTTGTCTTCTTTTAAAACTCTGAAGCACACTTATTGAACGTGAAAATACCATAAAAGGAAAATTACACGTGTTTCCACAATCTAAATGCCTTAAGAGTTTTGAATAAGAGAGGAGAAAGAATTTCACATCGAGAGAGACTAACTCCTTGTCATCCTACGGTGTCCCATAGACAACAGGACTCTTGACATGGGAGTGACAAATCCAGAATAATGGGCGGTTTTCAAAATCACTTCCACGTTCGCCTGCAACAATCATGGGTGGACAATCATGGGCGGATGAATTAACACCAACATCTCCCACTCGCACATGATGAGCTTTTAATTCCTCTTAAAACCTTAATATTTTCTAATTCAAAAATATTCATACAAGCAAATAGGTCGTGTGACCTATGAGTGTACCTGAACTTGGGAGCTTAGGGCTACACAAGGGATATGTAGTACCTACTATCCTTAAAAAAATTGACTCGCCATGCCCTAGACCCATTTTGTTACATTAGTCCAAGTATACCTAATCTCTTAAAGGCTATACTTGACTATGTGCATTTTATTTTGTCATGTAATCACAATTATTCAACTCTCATAGTGACATAACTATCGACTTGTGAATAAATGCAATAGATGTAGCATAAAAGGTCTTCCTTTCCCATATATGTCTTTCAATCATAGACTAATAACTTTCCTAGACATACTTCATAGAGTTAAATCATTTATGACCATAAAAAACATGCTAAGATAGCAAGCATTAAACTATAAATTCAAGATATAGTTGAAAGTTACATAGGGTATGATATGAAGCTCATTATACCTCAAAGACTCACACAGTGAGGAGACAGAGATTTTCATACTCAACTCATTTTCTTTATTGGTCGTCTAGCACACGCGGCATGAAACACATGTTATGATAGAAAAAACTCCCTTAGATGGAGTGTATGTCTAAACTTTATAATACCATAATGATTTTAGTTCAGTCACTACCAAGTGCTTAACCTGAATTCTCCAAGTTCTTGTCCACTTGGCACCACTGAGATCTCACATTCGGCTTTTCACAGGTTGAATGGGATATGGGGCAACATTTCAGCCATCATTACTATCTATTGTGGCCTCATCTTGATCTTATATCAAGGTAGCATGCGTCTTTAAGCTTTATATTCACACATAATATTTCTCATTCACATAGAATATTTTTTCACTTAAGTAGTCTCATCTCTGCTCATTCCCTAAATGCTAGAGGCAATTGTCCATGTGAGAGGATCAATCTCAATTTATTTGATATACTTATATTTAATGTATGCTTATTATGCTAGTGTGCTCATATTGAAATACGAATAACAAATATTCATTAATGAATAACAAATATTCATTGATAAGTAATGTATTACAATCTACATAAGCCTAGATATCTAATATGAGACAAATTCATCTCTAAGAATTGGTTTTGTGAATGGATTAGCAACCATTTGATGCGTAGATATTTAATTTAGAGTCACTTTTTTCTTTGCCATAATGAGAATACAAAATATCATATTTTATTCCCTTAATACTTAATATTTTACACTTATTTGACTCCTATATGCATTCATATTCGTATATTTTGATTTAGGAGACAATTGGAGTGGTTAAGTGCAAAAAATAAGTCAATTGAAGGATTTGGGATAATTTCAACAACACTTCATATTTTGGTCATAGCTCTCTCATCCGACCGCAGATTGAGATGATTAAAAATACTCTGGAAATAAAGAAAAATTTCTACAACTTTCATGTTTGAAGTTTTTAAAGATAAGGACTACATCAAGGGCAAAAATAGGAAAAATACCAAAGTTAAGATGAAGTACGGAGGAAAAGTAACAAGGGGCAGAGCATTAGAGGTAGCAGACTGGTGCTACCAATGCCCATCTAGTGCTGCTAACACCAAGCCACAACACACAGTAGCAAGGTGGCACCAGAGGTGCCAATCCAGCGTCGGTTGTGCTGGACTTAGTTTTCACTTTTCACTTTTCGGATTCTATAAATTTTGCATATTTTGCGTATTTTTTACTCTTCATAAATAGTACTTTCTTAAGGCTTTTTGAGGATTCTTTTGCTAGGGTTTGAAGAAGACTTTTTGGTAGCTTCGATAGAGAATCTTCTCTTTTTTATTTTATTTTCTTTGTGATTTCATGCCCCTGCATGACTAAATTTTTATTCTTGGTTTAAGTAGATAGAAACCTCAAAATTAATATACTGTGAGATCTAATTTTATTTAATTGTTCAATTTATACTTTGAGTATTGAATGTTCTTCTTTGTTCATAATTATGATTATTATGTTTAATTGCTAGGAAGCTTACTAGTTTATTATTCGTTGCAATCTATTGTTAGATTAGATATTAAATCTAAATTGTTTGATCCCTCTAATTTGTCAAGCAACTAATCTATTATTAGATTAGATATTAAATCTAAAATCGTTTGATCTCTCTAATTTGTGAAGCAACTAAGGTTTAATAATTTGCTACTGTTGTAGTTATTAAATCTTAGGAAGAATATTTGACTAAATTAAATACAACGGCTGGTGCTTGTGTTGTTTAGCTTCACCAATCTCTATAAATCTTAAGGCTACTATTAGATTAAACCTTTAGCACTGGTTTGGGGTTGTTTAGTGGTTAGGGTTAATTAGAATGCTGATTCTTAATTAACTATGTTGAAGGAGAGATAGGAAAAATAATTCCAATGGTGAATATTTAAAGTATGAATTGATTTATAATTGTGTCAATGATTAGTTATGAGATTCTGATGGTGGATGTTGACTTAAACCAAGGTTTTCTTCTCTGATAGATTTCTTTTATAATACTTTTTCATTACATTTAAAGCCTCTATTTTCTTGTTTACACTGCATAAAACTAAGCTAGAAACTCCTCGTGGGATCAACCCTTATTCACACTACTACAAGTATTTTAATTAGTGTAAGATTCTAAATTTGATTGCCTACAACAACACACCAAATTTTTGGCGCCATTGCTGGGAAGACATTCTAGTTGATTTTTGTGCTTTGCAATTTTTTTATCTATTTTTGTTTTTACTTTTTAGGATTTATTAGCTTTTTTTAATTGTTTATGACAGTAACTCAATCTTCTAATCAAGGTGATTTACAGTATGAATCAAAAATTGAAAGAACTTTGCATAGGTTAAGTAGTGAAGCTTGAAGAAATTCTGAAAAGGAAGACATCATGGCTGGAACTCGAACTTTAAAAGAGCTTGCTACACCTAATTTGGATCAAAAACCCTTATACATAATGTTTCCTACTTTAGATGCTACCGTTAATTTTGAATTAAATTCCAGACTAATACATCTCTTGCCCACTTTTCATGGTCTTATAGGTGAAGATCCTCATAAGCATCTAAAGGAATTTCATGTGGTGTGCATAAGTATGAAACCAATAGCGGTGACTAAAGCGCAAATCAAACTAAGAGCCTTTCCATTCTCTTTGAAAGATCTAGCTAAGGATTGGTTTTACTATCTACCATCTGGAAGAATCACAACATGGAATGATATAAAGAGATTATTTGTGAAAAAATATTTCCCAGCTTAAGGGCAGCCAATATTAAGAAGAAAATTTGTGGTGTAAGACAGCATAGTGGAGAATCTCTATACGAATATTTAAAGCGTTTCAAGAAATTATGTGCATGTTGCCCCCATCATCAGATCAGTAAGTAACTACTCATCCAATATTTCTATGAGAGACTTCCACCTATTTAAAAAAGCATGATCGATGCTGCCAGCGGAGGAACTCTGGTGGATAAAACTCCTAAAGCTGTAAGGATTTTGATTGCAAACATGACAGTCAACTCACAACAATTTGATAATAAGCTAAACTCTTCATCAAAGCCCATTAACGAGGTAAGTGTTTCCTCCCTTGAACAACAAATTGTAGTTCTAACTTCTCTTGTTTGTCAATTGGTTATAGAGAATATGCAGACAGTGAAAGCTTGTGGAATTTGCTTCACAGTAGGACATCTAACTAATACGTACCCAACTCTACAAGAGGAACCTATTAAGCAGGTGAACACAATGAGTGATTTTTTTGGACAACCACAAAGGAAGTATGATCATTATTCTAACTCATACAACCCAAGATGGAGGGATCACCCCAATTTTAGCTATAAGAATCCACAAGCAAATCAACTCACAACTCAAAATTGCCTGAATTTCTAGCAGTACAAGCAGCCATACCAACCTAGACCATAACAGGGACAAACTTCTAAGTCTAGTATGTCTTTGGAAGATATTGTTAAGTCTCTTATCTCTAACACTTTGCAATTTTAAAGGAGACAAAATCTAGCATTTAGAATTTGGAGAATCAAACAAAGGCTAGCATTCAGAATTTGAAAAATCAGATGAGTTAGATGGCAACAACAATCAATTGACTGGAGACACAAAATTCAAGAAAATTGCTTTCTCAAATGGTGGTGAACCCAAGAGAAAATGTGAGTGCAATTGTTTTGAGAAGCGGTAAATAGGTTGAAATTCCAAAAAAGATGACTCCTATACCAATGGAGAAAGCAAAGGAGAAAGCAAAGGAGAAAGATATTGTTACAGACAAAGACTTTCCTAAGGACAATAAAAAAATAGAATGTAAGCTTTCACCTCTTTCTGAATATAAACAAGTATCACCTTTTTCTAAGGCTTTAGCAAAATCTCAAAAAATTAAGCGATATCAAGATCTATTTGAGACTTTTTGTAAGTGTGAGGTAGATATTCTACTTTTTGATGCAATTAAACAAGCACCTCATTATGCTAAATTCCTAAAAGAATTGTGTACAATAAAGAGGAAACAAAAAGTTCAAAATATGAGAAGGTAAGAGTAGGGGAGAATGTTTCTACAATCATTCAAAGAAACTCCCAGCAAAGTGCAAAGATCCAGGTATGTTTACTATCCCTTGCATGATAAGTAACATTAGACTTGAAAAGGCCATGTTAGATTTAGGAGCTTCCATTAATGTTATGTCATATTCTTTGTATACTTTTTTGAAACTTAGACCTTTGAATAAGACTAATGTTGTGATTCAATTGGCTAATACATCCAATGCCTATCCAAAAGGTATAGTTGAGGATGTTCTTATGTAAGTCAATGATTTAATCTTCCCTGAGGATTTTTATATGCTAGATATGGAAAATGGTAATCAAACTGCTCCTATTCTATTTGGATGACCATTCTTAAAAACATCCAAGACTAAGATAGATGTTCATAGTGACACACTTATTATGGAATTTGAAGGTGAAATTGTTAAGTTTAATATTTATGATGCCATGAAATATCCTGATGATGATGATCCTGTTTACTTCATTGATGTAATTGATTCTTATGTAGAGGAATTTTTTGAAATTGATGGGAAAGATGAATTGAAAATTGCCATTAGTAAACATCTTGAGAAGGAGAATGAGGTGTTACCTTTGAATACTGATTTGCAGGAAACTATTGCAGCATTACATGACTGTCCGAAGTTACCAAAACTAGGTAATGATCCTTACATAGAGTTACCAATTTATTATAAGAGCATTTTACCGTCTATTTTATAGGCATCCATTCCAGATTTGAAGCCTCTTCCTAATCACCTCAAGTACGTGATCTTGAAAATGGAGAAACCTTGCCTGTGATCATCTCTGGTAAACTCAGTACATTACAAGAAGAAAGGCTTGTGCAGGTTCTAAAGAAGCATAAGAGAGCTATTGGTTAGATAATGAAAGATATTAAAAGAATTAACCCATCTACATGCATGCTTTGTTATTTTCAGTTTGCAATCGTTCAAAATTGAAGAAAGATGCAGTGAGTCAAGCCAATGACTATAAACAAAAGCGCTACTTGGTAGGCAACCCAAGGGGAGTTTGTGTTTCTTTTTCTTATTTTCTTCTTATTTTTGCGTTTATATTATGATTATTTTTGCATCTTCTTTGCATTTGACCTTACATTGGGGACAATGTAAGTTTTAAGTGTGGGGGAGGGGATTTAGATTGAGGTTTAGGTTATGTTTTTTATGTTTTTGTTTTTATCTTTGCTTTTATTAAAAAAAATTTGAAAGAGAGTCAGTTTTACCCTTTGTTTTGGTGGTTTTTGATAATTTGAAGTTGAGGATGTCATGAGCAAGATTCAACTAAGCTTGAAAAATTCATAACATGATTGAATAAGTAATCTTCTAATTTGCAATTGCTTGGTTTAGTTATTTTCCTTGAGAATGGTGATGACTAAATTTTGTAAACAAAAGTTGGTGAGACATCTACATTAGTCTCATTTTTTTTCATGAGAAATATTCTTCCATGGATTTGTTTCTCTAGAACTTGCCTTGATTCTATTTGAGATCACATTGATACATACATGCATGAACATGAATAAGGCCTTTTTTGTTTTGAACTACATGAGCCAAATTGCCTACCTTGTGATTACTTTTTCCTCTTGTTGAGCCCTTTTGAGCTTTATAGACTTTTATTGTAAACCTATGTTGCAAGTTTCAAACCCAGAAAGTAATATCTTTAACCAAGTCATAGAGCTAATGGAGCATGGGTTATCATTATATGTATGGGTGTACAAGAAATAAAGTGTGGGGGTGTTAAAATTTATGGAATGACTATGATTGGTGAAATAGATCGTGTTGTTGTTCTTAAAATATATATATATATATATCAAAATTTTAAGGGAAGGGGAATGCTTATACATCATGTATTCTAAGGTGAAAGATACTGAAGAAAATATGTGATTTTGCATGTCTTATACATTTGAGTTTGAGTTAATTTATTTTTACTTCACTAGTTTCAATAGCTTTTGAGCTACATCTTCAAATATTTCTCACCTTTACCCTAAACCCCATTACAACCCATGAAAAATCCTTATAATTCATGATATGCATGTGATTCCAGTGATAGAGAATGAGAAAATATGCAAGCATATGGTAGATCATTTTCACTAAAATAAATTTGAGCAGAACAAATACCCTTCAACCACATGAGAGTAGAGTGTTTATTTTCGTGAGAGTTCTACCTATTTAGTTTAATCTATCTTCAAGAGAGAATGCTTACTAAATGATTGTAGGTTATATAAGAGTGATTTGTTCATAATATATTATGAATTTTGAGGAGTTTTAGTTGTTCTTTGTTTATAATAATTGCAACCTTAATAATCTTTTGAGGGAGAGTGAATTTGAATCTTGCACAAGGGCGAGCAAGAGTTAAGTGTGGAAAATTTTGATGAGAATATAAAATATCATATTTTATTCCCTTAATACTTAATCTTTTACACTTATTTGACTCCTATATGTACTCATTATTCTCATATTATGATTTAGGATACAATTGGAGTGGTTAAGTGCAAAAAGAAATCAATTGAAGGATTTGGGACGATTTAAGATTGCTCCGTATTTTGGTCATAACTCTCTCATCCGACCTTCGATTGAGATGATTAAAGATATTCTGGAAACACAAGAAAAAGTTCTACGAATTTTGTGTTTGACATTTTCAGAGATAAGGACTACATCAAGGGAAAAAATAGGAAGAATGTTAAAGTTAAGATGAAGTGTAGAGGAGAAGCAACAAAGAGCAGAGCACCGAAGGCAATAGATCGGCGCCAACCCAAGTCACACCAAAGTAAGGTGGCGCCGGCGGCGCCCAACTCTATTTCCACTTTTTGGGTTATGCAAATTTTGCATATTTTGTATATTTTTGACTCTTTATAAATAGTAGTTTCCTAACGCTTTTTGAGAATTCTTTTGCTAGGGTTTGAAGAGGATTTTTGGCGGCTTTCGACAGATAATCTTCTCTCCTCTCTTTTCTATTTTATTTTCTTTGTAATTTCATGGCCTTGCATGGCTAAATTTTTATTTTTGGTCTAAGGAGACAGAAACCTCAAAATCAATATACTGTGAGATCTAATTTGATTTAATTATTCAATTTATACTTTGAGTATTGAATGTTCTTTTTTGTTCATGATTATGATTGTTATGTTTAATTGCTAGAAGGCCTACTAGTTTATTATTCGTTGCAATCTATTACTAGATTAGATGTCAAATCCATAAGCAAACATCCCTCTAATTTGTGAAGCAACTAGGGTTTAATAATTTGCTGCTATTGCAGTTATTAAACTTAAGAAGAATATTTGACAAAATTAAATGCAACCGTTGGTGCTTGTATTGTTTAGCTTCACCAATCTCTATAAATCTTAAGGCTGCTATTAGATTAAACATTTAGCGTTGGTCTGGGGTTGTTTAGTGGTTAGGGTTAATTAGAATGCTTGTTTCTAAGTAACTATGTTGAAGGAGAGATAGAAAAAATAATTCCAATGGCGAATATTTAAAATATGAATTGATTTATAATTGTGTCAATGATCAGTTATGAGATTATGATGGTGGATGTTGACTTGAACCAAGGTTTTCTTCTCTGATAGATTTCTTTTATAACACTTTCTTCATTACATTCAAAACCCCCTTTTCTTGTTCACCTTGCATAAAACTAAAACTAGAAACTCCTTGTGGGATCGACCCTTATTCACACTACTATAAGTAATTTAATTAGAGTAAGGTTTTAAATTTGGTTGCCTACAACAGCACACCATCCCACAACGTCTCTGACAAAATAATACTTGATATCAATGTGCTTGGTTCTGCAATGGTATTTGGGATCTTTCGTGTACGCAATAACCATCTGACTATCACCATTTACAGATACTGGCTAGGATGTATGTTCAGTTATTCCCAAATATTGTAAAAATTTCCTTAGCCAGATTGCTTATCGCACTGCAAGTGAACATGCTACAAATTCAACTTCCATTCATATAGTACTATACAGGTTTGCTTCTTACTGCTTCAAAAGATGATGCCTTTATTCAATAAGAACACATAACTTGATGTCGATTTGCGCTCATCCAGGTTTCTTCTCCAGTCAGCATCTGTATAAGCTTCTTGGCGCAAATTACATCTCTAGTAGCATATGGAATAATCTGTAGTGGCTTTAAGATATCTAAAAATCCTCTTAACAGCCTTCCAATGAGTTCGTCAAGGATTCAACTAATATTGACTAGCTAAACCCATGATATAACAAATATCAAGGCGAGTACACATCATAACATACATCAAGCTCCCAACAACACTAGCATAGGAGACATTTCTCATCTCTTCTCTTTCTATGAGAGTTTTAGGACACATTTCAAGGCTCAAACCTTTACCTTTCATTATAGAATTGTTTCATGAGAAAGACTAGGTAATTTTTTGAACTATCCCTATGAATTTTCACTCTAAGAATACAAGTTGCTTCACTCATGTCCTTCATCTCAAAATTAGAAGACAATCATTCTTTAATGGCGATAAAAAATCTTATATCATGTCATTTATTGTAAGGAAGATGTCATCCACATATAAAGATAGAATTACAAAATCATCATCGAAGCGTTTAATATAAATACAATGGCCCTTATCGATCATCATAAACCCATAAGACATTATAACTCAATGAAATCACAGATACCACTGTCTGGATGATCGTTTAAGACTATAGATAGATTGTTGGAACTTACAAACTTTGCGCTCCTGACCTTCTTCTATAAAACCTACTGGTTTTTCCATTTATATTTTTTCATCCAGTTCTCCATTGAAAAATGTCATTTTAACATTCATTTGATGTAATTCTAAATCTAAATGTGCAACGATTACAAGAATAAGATGAATTGAGGTGAATCTTACAACTAGAGAGAAAGTTTCTTCATAGTTTATACCCTCCTATTAGGTATAACCTTTCGCCATTAGTCAAGCCTTGTATTTTTCAATGGATCCATCTGCCCTACGTTTAATCTTGAAAACTCATTTGTTCTCAACCACTTTGCACCCAGATGGAAGATCAACGAAGTCCTAGACTTGCTTTATCTTCATAGACTTTATTTCTTTTTCCATTGCTCTTCTCCATTCTTCCTTAGTTGGGCATGAGAGAGCCTCCATCACTGAGTTGGGCTCATTATCATCTTTTGAATTAACAATAAAAGTTTCCCTCTCAATCTTAAAAAGGTGACGTGGGATACTTTTATGATTGTTCCTAGGAGATTGATGTTCTTGAGGTGCATTGCTTCCACTTGGTTCAATAAGTTGAAGTAATTCTTCTTCATGTTTGTTTAACTGATTAGGAGCACAAATTCTTTCAAGATTTTCTATTTCATAGAAAAGAATATCTTTTGCAACCTCACCGCTATTAGGAAAATCATTCTTTAAGAATATGACATTTCATGATTCCAACTCAATTATGCTTTCATCCTCATATTCACCAATAGGAGTGTGCATGACGTAGAGCTTGCCCAAACGCAACCCGAATTTGGGTAGGATTGGGTTGTAAACTTTTTTAAAAAACAAACTAGGTAGGTTCCGATTCAAACCCAACTGAATGATGAGTTTGGTCCAGATCCAATGTTTAGGTACCAAATCCAAACCCAGTCACTTTTAATTTTTTTTTAAAAAAGTCAAAAATGCCGCATCACCCAATGCTCTTGGTTTTTCCACTTTCTCATTTCTCTCCTGCTCTCATTTCCCCTTGGAGTTTTTCAATTCTTTCATGAATGAAATGTCTTTATCCCACATTTGTCATTTATAAAATATGTCATAAGTTACAATTATAACTTGTTGGTATAATCATGGGTCCTTTGATATTCAGCTTCCAGCAGATTTAGTATATAACCTTTTGTATACTACTTTAACAGGTAGCGAATCTAGTGTGAGCGGAATTCAAGATGACAAGCGTGATGGCATCAGATTGAAGCATTAGAAGGTACTATTTTTATCCATCCTTTTATATTTGGATATGTATTAAAAACTCAAAGCCGAACCAAACTCGAAGAGTTGGGGTAAGGGTTGGGCAAAGGTTTTAAAAGTAGGGTAGGGGTTAGAGTTGGACACATTTTACACATAGGGTTAGGGTTGGATAACCTTAAACCCAAATGGAACCCGAACCATGCACACCCCTATTCACCAATGAACACATACCCTTTGGAGTATTCAAAGTATCTTATAAAGATACATTTCTTCACTCTTGGCCCAAATTTGTCATATTTGTGAGAGAGATTATGAGCATAATCAGATGACCTCAAGGTTGTAAATTACCTAAGCTAGGTTTCCTTCTTGTTCACAATTCATAAGGTGTGAAAACTACTAACTTCGAGGGACATGGTTAAGTGTATAAGCCACAGTCAGAAATGCATCTCCCCAACATGATATGGGTATATTTGCTTGTCTCATCATAAACCTAACCATATCCAATAGGGTCTTGTCCCTTCTATCTGCAACACCATTTTGTTGTGGAGTTCCAGGAATTGTCAGTCTAATGATACCCTTTTCATCACAACAATATTTGAACTGCTCAAATAAATACTTGCATCCATAGTTAGTTCTCAAAGCTTTGATTTTGCAGTACAATTGATTCTCATCCATACTTGTGTAACATCCGAAACAATCTAATGCTTATGACTTATGGGAGATCAAGGAAATATGACTGAATCGCTTGTAATCATCCATAAAAGTGATGAAATATGAGGCATCATACCTTGCCCTTACATTCATTGGACCACAAATGTCCAAATGAATCAAATGCAATGGAAACTTTGCTTTGGTTGCTTTACCAAATGGTTTCCTTGTTGCTTTTTTAGTCATACAATGCTCACAGATGGGCAAGTTAACTTTAACAAGAGGACTCAATAATCCTTCTCTAGCTAGTCTATTCATTCTTTCTTACCTTATATAGCCCAATTTAGCATGTCATACATCTGCATCTAGATTTGAATCACTATAAGAAGCAATTAAAGAAACAATCATCATGTGATATGAACTTATCATAATCAATATCAAATATCATAAAACCATTTGAAATAAAAGTAGTTCTATAATAAGTTGTCCTCAATAATACTTTTACACAATCACCATGAAAGTTTAATGAAAAACCTAGGCTAAGAAGAGATGTAACAGAGACCAAGTTCTGCTATATATCAGGTGCATAAAGGACATCATGTAGGAATAAGGTCCATCCACTAGGCAACTTCAGTTTGCATATTCCAATCCCTTTGACCTTCACTCTAGAGTTATTTTCTACTTATATCCATTTCGTCCTCGTTGGAATCCGGTGATACTCCATAAATTCACCTTGGTCTTTAGCTACGTGGTCTATTACTCCTAAGTCTATAATCCACTCAGGATAAGATTTATTAAGCATCATTGAGATAGATACATAAATATAAGCATAAGGAGTAGGGTTAGGTGATATCTTCTTTGGCTTAGTGCATTCATAAATAAAGTGACCTAGTTTACCATAGTTGTAGTATTTCAACTTGGCCTTGTCTTTCTTCCCGCTATGCTTTACTCGTTTGCGTTGGCCCTTCTTAGTCTCTTGAGAGCCCTTTATATATCCACTTCCTTTCTTGGGGAACCTCTCGTTCCTCTTACGCTTGAAGCTCGAAGCTCGAAGCTCTGCACAAGCTGAAATCAGGCACATATGCTTGTCCTAAAGATCATGTAGCCTCAAGGCGGTCATCTTCTAGCTCTAGGTAACGTGCAATGTTATTAAATGTCTTGATATTCTCATTATGTTTCATGTTGATTTTCATATGTTCCTAGCTCTCAAGAAGGGATCTAATTACAATTTGTACCGGCTGCTCATCTATGAAAGCATGTCCTGCAGACTTGAGCTCTCTTATAATGTTAGACATCTCCCTAAAATGTTGCTTCATGTTCTGATTTTAGCGCTTCTTATAAGTGTTAAACTTAATTGTGTCTCCTCACTTTAGAAGCAGAAGTATCGTTAAAATTTTCTTTCAGAGCTATCCATATGGCCTAAGCTATTGTATACTGCTCAAATTCACATATGAGATCATCCTGCATACTGCAAAGCAATGTAATGCGAGCAATGGTGTTTTTCTTCTTCGAGGCTACAAAAGCCTCATGATCTCTTCTACTTTGAGTAGTATTACAATTCTCAGTTTTTATCATGATATTGTTTAGTGTCTCAAGTACTCCCTATTCCTCTAGGATGTACTATACCTTTCGATGCCATATATCGGAGTTGTCACCATTCAACTTTTCATATTTCCTTAGTTTGGCAACTATTGTTTTAGAAGTCATGGGTTATATATCAAGTAACTACAAAAGATATGCACATAATTAACACTAGCATCTTATAACATACAACAACGATTTTACTACAAAAGACAGACTAAAATAATAATAATATGACATAAGGAACAAAATCAAAAGTTTGTTATGCTCGTAATCATCTTTCGTATTTCATATGTCAAGCTATCATTAATTTAGTTCAACTGTGTAAAATCTTAATTCTAAGTGAGAACTCCTTTGAATACTACCAACTTAAAAACTCCCACTCAAATAAAGATCATATTTTATTGCAGACAAAAGGAAAGTATAAGAAAATAATTAGATAATTTGAGCTTACAACAAATTAATTAAAAATTTTATGTTTATGCACATTACATACCCTTCTTTCAAGTTTATAACCATAACTACCACAAAAACCAACAATGTGGTCTATACTCATAGTCTCCGATGCTACTCGACTTAACCAGAAACCTCTCTTCCCTATGCCAACCTTCACAAATCTAGCCGCACGAAGATTATGACAAGTTGAAAGGACCGTGAATCACCTTATTTTGGTCAATACTCAACGCTCTTCCATCAACTCAAGCTCGCATCTTACATGAGCAGGTTTCAGGAAACCTCTTAACTGCCTCAATGCAAGCTTTTCTCTTTTCCAAGATTCTAGTAAGGAATCTATAAGAGCATGAGTATACAGCTTTGGATGCACTTTAATGCCCTTTTTATGTCATTTCACATGCATATCCTATAGAGTCTCGTAGTATGGCTACCAAGAGGGGAGGGGTGAATTGGGTATGTAAAAATTTATTGCTTAATCCCTATTAAAATATTTTTCTCTTTTTGTGATTATGTGTGGTGCATTGTAAGATAAATAATAAAAATAGTAAAGTGCATGAAGAACAAAATAAATAAGCAAACACATACACAAATAACAAAATTTTTAGAGTGGTTTGAGAATCCTATCCCTGTATCTACTCTTCCAAGAGTACACACTCATTGTGCCTTGGGTTCTACTATATCCCATATAATAGAAATACAATAGTGCTCCTAACACTTTTCTAGATTCCACCTCTATGGGGCATAAATAGTGTTCCCAACACTCTTCTGAATTCCAGGTCTAGGGGGCATAAACATGGTACATTCTTCTGGTTTTCAAGAACCCACCAAGAAGCTCACTAGTTTCAAATATCACTAGCAAATTTATTGATTTTTCCGAGCTCACCAACAACTCACTGATTTCAAATTTACTAGAAAACTTACACACTTTTACATAGTGTTTCACTCAAGCACAAGAAAAGATTTGATCCTTTTTTTTTACAGCTTCATGTAATATAAAGATCTTCCCATAATGTAAATTTAATGGCTATAAGGATATATAGTTTAAGCTCATAAAAGATAGATGACGGTTTAAGCTCTTAGCCATGGGTGGAAGGATTTATATGATATTAAGCTTATTTTAAATATTTTCTTTCACTGCCTTGAATTGTTCCACCTTTTTTCTTTAAATAGTTTCTTCATAATTTTGACCATTAGAGAAGATGAGTTTCGTTAAATGCAAAAATGAGAGCAGAATTGAATGAATAAGATCATTGTGATTTTTGTCATTGGAGTTCATGCCTTTCTAATTTGTCTTTGCATTATTGTTCTTTTACAGAGAAGAAGATAAGTTGTTATTGAAATATTTTTTCTCATTTTGACTTGACACAGCTTGAAAATTCACAATGCCACTTGTTGCTGAAAATGATGACTGAAATGAGTCTGCGTAATGAAAGCATGAATGCAGATACCGTTTATATGCAAGTTACATAAATCGATTTTCCTCTGACAAGTTATGGCTCCTCTCTGTCGACAGTTGTCTTTCATAAGTTCAAATGTCTTTCATAAGTTACAGACTAATTCTCCTATTAGTTTATCTGTCAGTCAATCCTTCGTAAAAGTGATCTGTCTATTGTAAATAACAGGCAAACTTTAGCGCCATAGACGAAGTCGAACTGATCAATATACAAATTCTGCTTTGTTTGCACAAATTCCTCCAAGACATTTGTCTATCAGTCGATCCTATGTGAATATGTTTTATCTGTTGTAAATAACAAATGAATTCTGGATGGTGCAAACGAAGTCGGACTGGTCGATAAACAAACTCTCTTTTGTTTGCATGAATAGACAAAGTGTGATATTTTTCTTTTGTTCCACATTTGTCTATTTAAGGTGACCGACGAATTCTACTTTGTTTGGCTTGAACAGACGAAGTATAATATTTTTCTGATATAAGCGCCAAATGAACTCTACTTTACTTTGTTTTGGACGAATTACTTTGCACTTCTTCTATAGGTTTGTCAGTAGTAAGTTTGCAGATAAACGACTCTTAGTCTGTTGAAGTTCATTTATCTAAGTAGCTACTTTATTTATGCTGTTTCGCCTATTCTCATTATGCAATTTCTACTTCATCTTCTGCTTTATCTATCACTTTATCTGTAGTAAGTAATAGACAAATTTAATCTCGTAAACGAAGTCAAGTTCCTCATTTGTTTCACATTCTTCGAGTAGCAGATAGAGTTCGTCTCTATAACTTCTTACTTTCTCCATTCTCGATTTGTCTATCTTGGCTCAGTGAAGTTGTACTCCTTTGTCTATTCATCTTGCCTTTTAATCTTTAGACAAATCTATTCTTCCAACTTTTTTGATTAGACAAAATTTTCTTTGCTTTGTGCATGATTGTCTGGGCGGTTTTTCCTTCTTTCTTTATTCGTCTAAGTGCTTGATCATTTCTTCTTACTTTATTTCAGACAAATTTTGTTTGGTCGGTGTAGATAATTCAAATTTCTCGAATAACTTTATGCTCTTTAACCATGGCTTTATCTTTAACTACTTCTGTCTTGCATTATCTATGGAAGTTTCTCTTTGAAGTTAACAGACAAGGCAAGCTCATTGTAGTGCATCTTCGAAGCCTTATTTTATTCCATTGCGTTTGTTCGTAGAAGTATTCTCTTAGACAATGCAAACTTTCTTGTTACTTGTCTCCAAAGCCTTTGCTTTTTCCTTCTTCTTTCACGACCTTCAGCAGTTTAATCATTTTGGAATGTAGCAGATGGTTGCGGCAATTAATTGCAAATGATTGTGATCTTGCACTTAAAATATTTTTGTACTTGCTACGTTATTAGCTTTCAAATTGATTATTAGAATGTATTTTATCCACATGTGATTTTAACATATTGTAGAGCAGAGATAATATATATCTCTATTAAGTAGATAATGTGAAAGTTTAAGTGAATATGGTGCTAAGTATGATTCAATAAATTAACACATTAATGAATGATCAATAAGGTTAAGCACACTATAAACTAAAAGATGTATGCTTACATAACTAAACATGCATGATTATGTATTCATATTAATTAAAATTTATCAAATCATAATTATTCATATGATTGTTAGAGATTTAAGCACACATATTTCTTATTTTAATACAAGTTTTATAATTATCAAAATCATATACAGTAATACTGACATATCCATCATGAAAATTAGATGTTCAAACATAGTATGCTTTGGGTTCATCTCATAACTCATAAAGTCTGATAATGTATTAATTCTTGGTTCATAGTGAATACAAAGAATACATAAGAAGAAGCACGCTATATTAATAAAAGAAAAATATGTAATATTAACCAAAGAAACATGATATGTATCAAAATATGCATAAAAAGATCTAAAACATAAAATCTAACCCTTCTAATGGATTTAGAATACCCAAAAACATAGAAGTTGATTATTCATATGTTCAAATCGTGCTTCTGGTGAGAAAAAATATTAAAACAAGATAATGGCTTTAATCATTCCATGTGTCTTCCCACCGGCCGCTGCCGCTCCACTTCCGGTTGGCTTGGACCTACCAGTTGGGCATCGAGCCACCAAGCTCAAGCCCACTTGGCTGGATATTGAGCTCACAATCTGACCCACTTGACAACTTTAGGCCTCTAGGCTTGAGCTCAATCTTGCTTTTGATGAGCTTCCTACTTACTTCTGTGGACTCTAAACAGTAAAGCCTAGGCTTACTTTTATGGGCTTTGAACAATGAAGCTTGGCCATCTACTTCTATGGCATTGACGCTAGGGCCTGGCCCAACCTTTCATGTTCTTCCCAGCTTCTGATTTCTTCCCTTTCAGCATCCGGCGGCTAACCCACTTCCATATATATTTTTTATTTATTAATTTAATAAAATCTAATATTCAATTTGTAAATATTATGCAATATTCTTCAAAATTAGAACAAATTCAATTAAATTCATATAATATCAATCCCATTATTAATTCAAAAAAAATTATTTCAAAAGTAAGTTTATTTATTTAATTTGGAACAAATCCAAATTACTACAAATTTTATTTGAAACTCTATGCAACTTTGAAATGAATCCAAAATTAAATGCAACTCTACACAATTTGGAACAAATCCAAAATTGAATTGCAACTCTACACAATTAGAAACAAATCCAAATTGCTCGTTAAAATTTGTTGAAACCCATCAATTTAAAACAAATTCAAATTCTTAAATCTCTCATTCCATGAAATCATACAAACGTATTCAATGAAATTTAAAAAAATTGTGAATTTGAGAAACAAGTCGTAACCATATAAAATCTAGTTATGATACCAACAACGAGAATTAAATCATAAATAAATTAATGGTATACCTTTTCAGTCTAACCATAAGCGAAAGTCAAAGAGTTCATGTAGTTTAAACTTGTCTTCTTCTAAAACCCTTAAGTACGCTGGTTGAACTTGAAATCACCGTAAAGGGGAAATCACACATATTTCCACAATTTAAATGCCTTAAGAGTTTTGAATGAGAGAAAAGAAAGAATTTCATGTCAAGATAGTGAGTAATTCCTTGTCATCCTATAGTGTCCCATGTACAATGGGACTCTTAACCCGGGAGCGACAAATCCGAGAGCTCCCATGTCCACCCACAACCATCATGGGCAGATAAATTAACACCAACAGGATCCTTGTCAATCTAGTTCAATCCAAGCTCCCAATCTTTAGTAAAATCAAACAAGCCCTAACTACAAGCTCAGTTGACTTCCTCAGAACCCTGTAAACTTAGGCCCCACAACATCCTTATTAACCTAATTCAATCCGAACTCCCAAGCTTTAGCAAAATCAAACAGGCCCTAACTGCAGGCTCATTTGAGCTTCCTCAAAACCCTGTGAAACTTGAGCCCCACAGCATCCTTGTCAGTGTAGTCAACCTAACACCCAAAGTTCAGTGCACTCTAGCCTCGGACATCTTTCAATGAACATCACTCTTTCAAATAGACCTGAAACAAAGGTGTAAATTTCGCTTATGTGAATCCCTAAAGATATTCGATTCATGAATATTGAAATGGCTTAGCCATGTGAATCAAAGCCCACATAATCTACCTGTTCATCTGGAAAATCAACCATTTCATTTTGTATTGTACCTATTCTGAATTCAACAAGATATACAGGTTTAACTTTCATGGCAATTGGCAAGTTAACAATACATTCTCTCCAAGTCAAAGTAAGTCAATCCTGTCAGAGAAGTTGAGAAAGCAACCCAAGTTGCTTGAAAGGGACATGGGCATCGACATCACACCTTTCAACCAGTCGATACAGGTTATAACTTTGCTGAAAAGTGATGCCAACATTGGCTGCCTAGTTGACGCATACATTTGATTCTAGTAACACCATCTTACCAGCTTGGTTGGGGGGCAATCAGGAAGAATAGCAGAGAATCTAGGACAGGCACAAGCAATTCTTTCAGATGCTTTGTGCGTGCAGTTTCCATGATAGGTGAAGTCAGGCAGGCATCGTGCCCCAGCTTTATTCTACCTTGACTATTGCTGGAAAGTTGAGGAGGACCCACTTCAGCCCTGAAATTCCACTAAAAAACAACCACTGTGGGCCTGTTTGGCCTCGCGGTTGCTCAACACAAAAGCACTTTTAAAAACCCAAATGTGCTCTTGTCCATTTTTTTTCTATTCAGCTAAATACTTTGCAGTGCTTTTTCTCACCGTAGATGCTGAAAACCACGTCTCAGGAGAAGCGGGAATTTCCTGCTTCTCCATGGGTTTTCCATGTTAACAAATTTTAAGAAAATATTACCCATCTTCCTTTGCTTTAAAAGATAAGGTCATAAATGTATACAATGAGATTTTATCTATTTAGTGAGTAGCTTATATTCTATGAAGAAATTTTATCATTCTTGTATATATATAAAATTTCACCTTAAATATATATTAATATTAAAAATCTTAAGTAATTTTCTTCTCCTAAGCTAACAATTTATATTGAACATATTTTATTATTAACACTTATTTTAAATCTTAATTTTTGATTTGCATAATATATTAAAACTTTCATGAAAAATTTCATGAAATATAATTATTTTATTATAAAATATGCATTAAATTTGTGATATTTAAAACATTTCA
>JAYJMB010011601.1:22806-48319 GCA_036873735.1 Pouteria campechiana
AAAGAAAAGTGGAAGAAAAATAAAGCAGATAAGTTAGATCAATTGATCTATACCTAGCCATGCATACCTTCTAATGCTGTCTAGTATACAAGACTTGTTGATATCCTGCAACCACTGCAATTTAGTAATTTAAGACCTGTCAGTAGCATTAACAAAAATTAGAATGTTGATTTGAATCACATGCCTGTTGGAGGAAAGAAGAAGAGCCAAATAGCCTATAATATGCTCGATTCCTTCATATCCAGTATTCAAACAAAATTATTGCTAGCCAACCTAATTCTCACTAGAAGTTGGAGAAAACAATACCTCAGTTTTCTTATAAAGGAGGCTCTTCCAGTTCAAATATTTTGTAACCCTCAACTATGAGAGTCGAGATTTCCATCAGGAAGACGCATATCTAAAGGATGCTGATGATTTTGAACTAAATATACAATGTTTAGAAAATCATCAGCATCAGCATACGAAAAATTTTAAATGCTCCAATATAAACACTTTGTCCATGGAGAACCTTGGGAGATCACTTCTACTGCAAATACTTAAAGACATCAAATATGAGGCGAGGGGTCCAATTAGAAGAAATATGCTCATATCACAGCCCACATGAGAAACAGTCAATGAACTCATGCGATGTAAAAGAGTTTGAAAGTAACCTAATTCAAGAGCATTTCCTGGTTGAACAAAAATCATTGAAATAGTCAAACAGGCAGATGCAAATCCTACCCAATCATTGATCATCCCAATTCAAAAAAAGCAGCGTATCATTTCAAGAATGTTGTGTGCAGAAGCCTATAACTCTAAAAATTCAATTTAAGAACAGAAAATGACTCGTTTTAATCCATGTCAACACCCTTGAGCTCTCTTTCCAGTGTACAAATAGGCAAATTCCAATGTGGATTCTCTTGCAACAAAGAGTTGCCAAACAGTAATTGGTATTAGAGGTACAGCTATCAAATGTGTAGAAGCATTTCCCTTTAATCCCACATTTCTGTTCAAGAACTCAAATTCAAGAAGCATTTCTAGAAATGTGAAGAAGATAGATAAGATTTTGCCCACAAAAATGAGACATGCATTAAGAATACAGAGAAATTGATTCAAAATATGCGAATCCCATCATATGAAATTTGACATGGAAATTTCATTAGTATTCATTCATAATTCGTGAATCCCATCATGTAAGAATTATTCCAAACCTTAGCTTCAGAAAGGTTTGAACTTTGAATAAGATGCATTGTCAACACAAACAATCATACAAGGGAATGGTGAAGCAATGGTATAGGCATTGCCAGCATAATGCACAGGTAGACACTTCTATGTACAAACAAAACTATGCTTGGAATTGCTCATTGTATCTCTCTGCTACGGAAAATGAGTTTTCCAGCTTGCATTCCAAATTCAGAAGAAAAATGCCTAGTGTGCTAAAACAACTTTTCTATATGTAATCAATCTCAGACTCAGTAATTGTGCCAGACATTCTGCTGCTCTAAATTATCTAATTCTCGTCTGGATATTGCCCATATGAATAATTTATTTATTAATCATCGGAGAAATTGTCAGTATTAGAATGTCATCATTGACATAACACACTTGCCATTTATCAGCAATGCAAATGCAGACACTACATAGGTCCAAGTCCTATTGGAGAACCAAATAGAAGCAATACAGCTGATACATATGAATTAGGGTTATTTACTTTTTATATTTTTAGGAATATTTTATTTGAGATTTTAGATATCTAATTGTTTTATTTAGGATTTGATGAATACATCAAGTGATCAAAACATAGATTCATATAATAGATTATTTATATTAGTGTTTTATTTATTTTATTTAGGATTTTTGTTTATACACAATTAAATTAGAATTTTATTATGCCATCAGTTTTCTATAAACAGAGTAGCATATATTAGGATTTTTAGTGCTTATTGATGAATTGAAAACTATGAGTTTTCTCAATCTTTTCTCTCTCTACATCTTTTCTGATTTCATCATTTTTTTCCTAATTTTTTCCTATTGAGAGGGTCCTACCTCTTTCTTCCAAAGTCTTCACCTTTTAATTTAGCCAATTTAGTATAGGGGAATCTTATACACCAAGTTTTGCCTCTCAATGTGCCAAATGAAAACCCACTAACCCTTGTTCTACAGATGATGCAGAGTACTGCCAATTTTAAGGCCAAAAATTGATTTTTATGGATGCAATTTCTGCCATTTAAACTTAGGATTTCTGCCAATTCTAATGCATTAGAAATTGATTAGTTTCTCAGAAAATATTTCTTCTTCTGACAATAAGGTTGTTCGAAATGCAGAACCTTCCAAAAGCAAATCAATGAATAGAAATTTCTTTGAGTTCCTCCATACCACCTTACATAACCACTTCAGCAAACAAAGGTAAAGAAATGCTTCATTTATGGAAGAATAAATAACCCATTGCCTGGTATGCTACAACAAAAGAATACACCAAATACATTCTCAACCTCTTTAAGCATTTTGACACCTGATTGAAGTATAACACTCTAATGCCTTTCCTAGTGCGCAGGCATCATATTTTGTTTCTCTCTGTGGGAAAAAAGGGGGTGTGTTGTGAGGTGGGGGCGAAAATCAAGGAATCTTCTTTACAGAGAGCCCCCACCCAAAGAACGAATCACTACAAACACGAGAGCATCTCATGTTATTCTACAAGAAAAGAATTTCAAGACGAGCCATTGCTATAGAAAAGCAGTGCCTGCCAGGCCACGGTGCAACAGATTGTGAGCGATGTTATCCCTAGCCTGCATCGAACTCACCGATCTCATGCTCGTCTCCGGCACCATCTCGTCATCCATCAGCTCATACTTGAGCTCTGGATCAACCTCCTCGCCCCTCAATTCGCAGATATTGTGCAGCACGCAGCACGCCCCGAGCACCACAGGCAGGTCTTGGAGCTTCACCTCTGTCCTCTTCTGCAAGCAGCACCACCTCCTCTTCAATCGAGCAAATGCGTCGTGGGCGACACGCTGGACCTCCCCAATCTTCTCATTGAAGGCATGCTGGGTCCATGTGAGGTGCTGGTGGGTGTAAGGCACCATAATCCAATCCATCAGAGGGTAACCAGAGCTTCCCACAATCCAAACACCATTCAAGAGCCCGCCCATGGCGCGCTGGTAGAGCGCTGATTTCTCAAGAACCTGATCGTCCGGCATTGATCCCGGCCAACCAATGCAAACATCAGTGAAAACACCCCGGGGATCGACCACGCCCTGGACTGTAATTGAGTAGGAAGTCTTCTGGTTTCGCTCCGTGTGGCGCCTATTGAAGTAGGCAGCAACGCTGATCTTTGGGGCAATGATTGGGATGTGGGTGGTGTACATAGAGCCCACAACGTTGGGGATGCCGGAGACAGACTCGAATTCATCCTTGATTTTGGAGACTGCCGCGTCGTCCGGCCACTGGAGGAACTTGGGCATGAGCACGGTCTTGATAGCAGAGCAGACTTCGAGCACGAGCTTGTGGCAGGTGGAGATGCCAAGACCGAATCGCTTGCTCACCAGGCGCAGCGGCTCTCCGGTGGCGAGCCGCCATATGCACACCGCCACGCGCTGCCGGACGGGGATGGCAGCTCGGAGCATGGTGTCTTCCTTGGCGACGGCCGACCCCAGCTCATCGCAGATCATGTCGAAGGTCGCTCGCCCCATCCGAAAGGCCCGCCGGAACTCTTCCTCGGGGAAATCCGGGTGGTTGCAGCTCTCCCACCAGGCGCGTGACCGGTCCTTCACCCACAACCGCCGGTGATGGACCGTCGCTGCGGCGGCGGCTCCAGCCCCGCCGCTTTGGGCAGCGGCTGGCGACTCGTCCGCAGCAGCTGCAGCCGCCGCTGCCGCTACCGCAGATCCCGCGATGCGGGCGCGCTTGGTGCGGCAGCGATCGGATTCGTCTATGTCCGAGTAGAGATTCTGCAGCTGGGAATAGTATTTCAGCATCGTTTGGGTCCTGAGCTTGTGATTCTCCTCGAACAGAATCTTCTCGTGCTGTGATGCTCTGTCATTCTCCTGCTCCTCTGTTTTTTCCTGCTCGTCCAGCATCAGCAACGAAGCTACGAGCTCTTTTATCGCCTTCTTCTTCTTCTTCTTCTTCGACTCCGGCATGCTTTTGCCGCTGCTGGCGTCTTCGTCGTCTCCGCTGCTGTGGTAGTCGTCGTGCTCGCCTGGTTTGAGCCTTTTCCTTTTGTTATTTCCAATAATGCCCATGTCGAGAGGGGGCAGGGAAGCGAGCGCTTGGAAGAAGCCGGGGTCAAAATCGGCAGAGGGGTCGTCGTGGGGGAGGAAGAGGTTATCCGGGGGAGGGATTTTCATATAAACGGGGAGGGCGTAAAACTCAATTTTTATATAGCGGGGGTAGGTGGTGGGGGAAAGAAAGCGCAGAGGGAGTGTACGTGTTCCGTCAAAATTCTGGGGGTGGGAATTTCAAATGTGAATGCGTGTGTAGGTCTGTTGGCTTGGAGAATTGGAGACTGGGAGGGCGGGGGGTGCTTTTGTAGTGCAGCATGTGTGAACGCGTTTGAGGAGGTTTCAAGGAAGAGGAGGACTACGCGCCGCACGACGCGGTTACGATGTAAGAAGATCTTCGGATGAAAAGAGGATTTATTTCTTTATACACCTGCATTGTAGATTAGACTTTTCCCGCCCACCTATTGCTGATGCATGACGTTGATATGAAATATAAAAATATATTATTAAATTAAATAAATAAAATCAATTGATTTTGAATTTACCTTTTATCAAGAGAAGTCATTTATAGAAATTTTAGTTTTGAATTTTTTTTATTTATATCTATTTTTTTAATTTTTTTGTTAATTTTTTTATTTTTAAATTAATTTATATATTATCCACATTTATTAATTTTAAATTAACGGTATAGATTATCTAATTCTATTGCAGAAATTGGATCGATGTGGCGAGCTCCCACGGAAGTTGGTGCGCTTCAAGGAGAGCAGCATTTGAGACTCGGAGATTTTTTATGCTCGGCTACCGCGTGACTATGCTACGCAAGCGCTGAGAGATCTCGAATGTGGCATACGAGAAATTCAAACATAAACGGAATTATAAAAAAAAAAAAAAAAATTGGTTACTCTTATTGACGTATCTATCTATCATAATATATCTGTCATTGTATATAATTATACATATCTTTTCTTTTAATCTATGATTTCTTGCCATGTAAATTACTATAAAAATTCAAAATATCTGAGGATGATAAAATCTAATATCTGAGAGTTCATTGCTCTGATTTTCAGAATAATTGACTAGTTTGGTTGGATGCGAGTTGGAAGAGGCATATGTCGCCAGTGTATCGGATAGGCTGCTATGGAAGGCTTTGGAAGATTGAGCACGCGGATTAGAGGAAGAGCGGCGCGGGTGCGGAGAATCTCGTAGTCAAAAAAGGATGAAAGATCGGCGAAAGAGAGAAAGCACGGACAGAGGACACGTTGGACTTTTATCCATAGTTTTTGGAACTCCGGCGACCTACGTCGCTTCATACTCCGCCAATCTTGCACTTGAAAATGGAGAGAAAATGTTAACTCGCAGCGTTTCAACATCCACGTCAGAGTCAGATTAGTTTGGCAGGTCGGTCGGGTTGACTCCAATTGGGGTCAACCTTACTCAATGCCGATTCGCAAAATTTTAATTCAGCTCTAACCTTAGTCCTATTTTTAAAATATTAATTTAAATTTATTACAATCTTAGGAATATTAGGTTAGATATTGATTAAATTCGGATTGAGGATTGAAGTTTTTACAAAGTAAATTGATAATTTTGATTATGAAAAATTTTGTTTTAAATTTATTTTAAATAAATATTTTTATTTTTTTTAAAATTATTTCGAATATATTTTAAATAAATAATTTTATTTTTCATTTATTTTTAAAAAAAGTTAAAAGGTACATGTGGGGAAAGAGGTGGGCAAAAGAAGGCCAAGGGTTAATTTATAGATAATTTAGGAATATTTGAAATAGAGTCAATATTGAATTGAGTCACCAACACCTCTACACAATTTTAATTTAAATTTAAATTTTATCAATCCATTTTGGATTGAGTTCATATAATCTAAGTTGAACCTAACTTAATTTATCAACCACACTTGCTTGTAAAGATGGCAATATGAACCTTCATCTTGGGCCATCAAATACGAGAACAGATACACGCAAGGGTGCTTGGATATTGATATTTGATAAAAGGTACAATAAATATATATTTAAAATATAAAATAATTTAAGTATATTTGTATGAAGAGTGTATTTGAAATTTGGAATATATCCTTTTTATACCCTTTCCATTATTTATATTATTACAATACAGCATTACAGCCACTTTCAATATCTTTATTATTATTTTAATTATTATTTTTTACTTTTTATAAAAGCTTATTTTACTTATATTGTTCTTTATTTTATTGATATCAATGTATATTTCTAATATCCTTTTTTTCAAATACAGCCTATAACGTTAATTATAAAATAAATAAATAAATAAAAACAAAAGATAAATATTTTATTAAACTTTAGGTGATAATAATTGAAAATAAAAATAATTATTGCAAAAAATTAGAGGGAAAGAAAAGATATGGCAACACACGCACCAAGAAAACATGGGGCTCGTGATGGACAACGTGGACGGTTGAACAAGAATCACTTGAGTTACACGTGTAGGACTTTTGCAACTTTTCCTGGAATGATGTAAGCGATAGGGGGCTTCTTGCGCTTTTCTGACGTCGGACACCGTTGAAGGGAACACTTAGTATTTGACCGAGCTTTTAAACCTTTTTTCCTCAATTTTACCTAATTTGAACATGACGATTTAATTAGTTTTCAGTGCCATATTTTTTCATTGTCATCTATGTTTTCAATCCTTATTTGTCATTTTTTATATTAAAAGCCCATATATTTTATTTTTATTTATTTTATTTCTAATTATTATCCTTGTCATCTCTTTTTCTTTCCTCCACTTTTTAAGATATTTTTTTCCCCTTCTTGCTCTTTTTTACCTCTCTCTTAATTCCCAAATGTGCCCCAATGTAAAACGTAGAATAATTAAAAAGATGAATGGATTAGATCACACATAAGATGTATAATTTATAATCTAATTTAATCATCATTATTAACAGTACTCATTTAGTTAAGATATGAAAAGTTATCTTAATTTATAAACAAAAATTAATGTAGCATTTATATTGTTTTAATTGAGCGTGCAGTGTCTCGTCAAGTAGAAGAGGACATAAAAGCAAATGTCACATACCTACAAATATCTTAAGTTGGATGTTGACAAACAGTGCATCTTATGATGTGAAATCCTACGATTGATGTTTCAAAAGTGGAGCAAATGTCTTAGCAACTGCAGCTCCACATGTGGCTGTCTCATTCTAAATGATTGTAATTAAAAAATTACCTTTAAAAAAAATTTCTACATTGTTAGATTTATTTGATTTTTCGTTCGTGTGGGAGAAAACCTTGTCATCTAAGATTCTAATTAGATAAGTTTAATGAAATTTTATCTTGAAAAATCGCAAAAAATGATATCACTAGATGTGGAAAATGATATCAAAAAAGTCATGAATAAAAATAAAATAAACAATTTTTTCAAAAAAATATAAGCTTTGATCATAAAAATGATAAGGTTGATTATAAAAATAAAGATCTTGTCAAGTTAACAAAAAAAAAAAGAAAAGAAAAGAAAAGAACTCTCTTATTCATTTTGACATATTCAGAGTCCCTAAGCTAACATTTGTTGTCACATATTTTCTATTAGTATCTCTATTCTTTTTTTGATATATATAATAAAGTGTATTTTTCCATTATATCTACAATAGTTATCTTACTATCTCGTCTTTATTTAATTATACTGTGGACATAATCTTTTAATTTAGTAATATTATGTCATTTTTACCCATTCTCATCCACAAAACTATTCTTTCGTGAATAAAATAAGTGTAAGTTTACAAAGAGGTCTTTTTTTCATGATATCCTTATTAATATGGGGTGTCATGATTAGTCAAACATGAAATAGATGTGGGACTACCTATACTCAGTAGTAGGCTAATCTTAACCATAGATAATCGCGAATAAACTTTTGAAATTCATAAAAAGATTAGCACGTAACAATTACTGATCCATTTTCTTCAATTTTAAATCAAGGCCTAAAAAACTAAAAAACCAAACAAAAATAATGGGAGAAAATGTGTAAACAAGATCTTAAGCCTACTAAAATTTTAATTACGAATTTTAGGCCCTTTTGCAGTGGAAAAAGGTTGGAAAAGCTTTCCATTGGACTACCTAATTACCCTCCTTTTGTTATTACATATTTTTAATTATTATTTTTATATTTTATATAAAAAGCATACCTATTATTTCTAATAATAATTTGAGAGGAAAAGAGTAAGAATAATGTCATGTAACTGGAGTAATAATTAAAAATAAAATGAATAAAAAAATAGCAAGATTTTTATGACAGGATGGATAATATTGATTTAAAATATAATTAATAACAAGTAAAAATAAGCTTGAATATTTTTAAAAATAAGGTTTTTATGTAGTTAAGATATTAAATTCGATTAAAAGGGTTAGAAATTTTTCTACCCATTTTTCCCATTCCCAAAAAGAGTCTTATGTTAAAAATGTCTAAATCAAACAGTTAAGTGAGCCATTAATCTGGTCTAATCTGTGAAGATGCAGATTAGATTTAGCCCCAAAAGTAAATCTTGAGCTAAGGCCCATTGTATTTATAAGATATCTTGATCTAGATTTAAGATCACGAGGCAGGCCATCAAGAATTAGGGATTTGAAGATGAATTTGAGATAAAATCTCATTTTCTATAGAAAAACTAGAACTAAAGCCATCTATGTCTAATTCTCCCTAAAATTCACTCATCCATATTCCATGGTCCAATTTCGAATTTCAAAGGAATGTTTACAATGTAAGGAAGAAGAAATAATTGAAACACATTCATTGGTGGGAAAAAAGGCCAAACCCCTTCGGCGAAAATAGTCACTGGCTGCTTTGTCTTACAGAGTGGGCGAAATACGGTTATTATTGGCAAAGTGAAGCGTCAAAAGTTTCACTCCACTTCTTAACTTGGATGCCTTTGATATCTTCCACCCTTTATAGACCATGCAGCTCCTTTCCCATGCCCATGATTAAATCTCCAGGGGACTACCACCAATAAAAACAAATGATAGAGATTGAAATATTTACTACAAAAATTATAATAAAATACACTTTTGTACATGTGAAATTTTACTATTTGTTTAGGATGTGCTTGGTTGGGGGAAAGGGAAAAAAATGTATTTCTCTAATAAAAATTCACTTACATATGCATAGCATAACAAACTTATTTTTCTCATTGTTATCTATATTTTTAAATATTATTTTATATATATTTTAATTTTATTTACTTTAGAATTTTCTTCCATTTCTATTTCCTTTTCGGCAGCTAAACACACCCTTAAGGTTTGTTTAGATCATGATAGGGAGGACATGTGATGGGAAAGAGATGTAATAAGTACCACCTTACATGACTTTTCATGTTGATGTAGCCCATTTAATTACTTCTAACAATTTTAATTTTTTTTTTATTGTCTATATTGTTAATCATTTTTTCTTATTTTTACTTTAAAAAAATTATATACAACCTTCTAATTTGTACGCCATTTTAATAATTTTATAAAATCTATTCAAGCTATTATATTAGTATTATATATTTAATGAATATATTAAAAATAATTCCAATACTGATAAATTCAAGACCCTCAACCTTTTCAATTCCAAGAATTATAATTTGTAAATCAGTATCTCCACAAAGAAAATCAACTTCTATAATACCTTCACATAGATTACTAATATTTTATGATGAAAATAATATTGTTAAAACACAACTTATAGAAAATATTAATAATCAACAAATAAATCAAGAACCAGAACCATCAGAATCTGATTTTAATATTAAAATATTAGAAAGTAATGACAAATATAAAATAGATGAAACCCTAGTAATAAAAGAATTCCAATTATCACAAAATAAAGAAAAGAGAAAATAATTTTTTAAAATATATAATAAACAAGAAAGAGCAAGTATTATTAACAAATGGATAATTTATCAACAAGAAATTATAAAAAATCATATTTCATTTTTCTCATGGTATGATAATTAAGTTTTAAATTCTATAAATGCCATGACATCCGCTGCTAGATCATCCTCTCAAACTCCACCAAGACTTCCATTTCCATCAACACCAACTCAAGAACCAATTATTCCTGAATACAGAAATAATAAATCATTAAGAGAAATAGATGAAAAATGTATAAAAGAATCATAGAAATTATCAATCTATAAAGATTTGTCAATATATATAAAAGACATATCTCCTCTTATAGAACAAAATAATTTTACAAATGAAAGACTTATAAAAATAAAAAATAAACTAGAACTACCAATCTTAATATACCACAACATGTTATTCATACACCATAAATCACAACTCAATCTTCAGAGTCATCATTATTATAAAAAACACTAGCAATTACCCTATAATCTACCTCATATTCTCCTATAAATTTAATCAAAGAATCAAAAACTTATAATTTCTCTCAAACAATAAGACAACTAGAGAAATAAAAAAGAGAACAAAATAAAGATATATATTTTATAAACACTATAATAAATACAGATGATAAAAATTATATAGCTACTAAAAGGACACCACTCCTGAAGACTTAATGAATAATAAGATGTACTTTAATAAAGTAAAAAATTATTACAAAAGACCATCTCCTAAGGATCAACAATTTGAAAAGACTAAACAAAATTCAATAGAAATCAATCCTAACAGTGTGTATGAATGGAATATAGATGACCAATTAAAACATCAAATATGGAATACATGTATAAGTATGATAATATATGCTATAATTCTAAGATCTAGACAAATTTTAGAAAGAGATATAGCCAATATTTTAGTATGTTGTTTTACTGGCCAATTAAAAGAATAATGGGATATTCAATTAATCCCACAAGATAAGGTAGAATTATTAAATAATGATGAACCTGTATATATCCTAGTAAGCAATGTTATATATAATTTTTTAGGAAAAATTAAAGATTATCAAACTTCTGTCAAAGAAAGCTTAATGAGACTAAGATGTAAAAGACTATAAAATTATAGATGGTATAAAGATATTTTCTTAACAGACGTACTACTTCTTAATGATGGTAAATTAAAAGCACATAAAAAAAAATTCTACAAGGATTACCCTTAGTATTTGAATAACGAGTTAAAACTCTTATTAAAACTGAAAATAATGGTCAATTAGCTTGTAATAATTATACATGGAGAACTTTATTTGCTAAAATAAAAGCTGTAGGCATAAAAATTGCAAAAACCGAAGAATGAAAGAAACTAAATTCCTCAAAAGTCAGGATTTCTTCAAATTCTGCTCTTATTATGGTATAGAAAGAATTCCCTTTATCAAAAAACTTTTATCTCAACCTGTTCATTATAAAGCTAAACCTTCCAAATCTTCTAAAAAATCTAAATCTTATTCTTTTCACCCCCCCTAAGTATTATAAGAAGAAAAGATACAAACGAAAAATTATGATAAACCACAAACAAAAAATTATAAAGATTTAAAAAATATAAAAAACCTTCATCCACAGAATCAACATATTTTAAATGTGGAGAAAAAAGGTCATTATGCTTCAAAATATTATAAAAATAAATTAAAAAATTATTAAAAAATAAATCCCAACTTATTATAGAAGAATTGTCAAGTAAGCTAAAACATCTAGCAATTATTAGTTCAAGTTCTTAGTATTCTTCTTCTGACACTTCTGAAAGTGAATTATCATCTTCATCTGAATCTATACACCATTGTGAAAATAAATTATGTAACTGTCCTGCTCAAGATTTCAACTATCAAACTTCTTCATTAGAGTAATATGATTTACAAGTAATATCTTTAACAGATTCTTTAATATTAGAAATAATAAATTTAATAGAAGACCCTATAGTCAAAGAAATAAAATCAGAAAAATTTATGTCCAAAAGCAAAGATAATAAAAAAGAAAAACATGAAAAGAAATATATTAAAATATTAAATAAAGATTTGGATATAGTAGAACCTTATACTATATTTGAATTTATAAAAAACCAAGATAAATATCTATCACAATAACAAAATACAAGGCCTATAATTTTACAAGAAATGCATCATGAAATAAAAATATTAAAAGAAAAAATAAAATAATTAAAGTCACAAATAACTCTATTAGAACCAAAAATAAAAAATGAAAAAGATAATCAACAAGAGGATTCAAAATCAGATAACAAAGATTATGAAGAAGAAATAATGCAATTAATAAAAGAAAAAAATAAAGAAATTCCAGAAACATCTCAACAACAAGCATATAATATTTGTAATATCGCTAAATCTATAATTTCTCAAAAATGATATGTAAAAATTATAGTAAAAATTACTGATAAATATAATGACAATTTTATGTTTAATCATATAGCTCTAATTGATTTAGGAGCAAATATGAATTATATTAGAAAAGGATTAGTTCCCTCACAATATTTTGAAAAAACCACATCCTCAATTGCTACTACTGATGGAACTAGTATGTAAGTTTCCTACAAATTATCTTCAGCTCACATATTTAATTCTCAAATATGTATACAAACCCCTTTTATTCTTATAAAAAATATGAAACAAGAAGTTATATTAGGAACACCATTTATCCAACTGATTAAACCTTTTTCAATATCAGATCAAGGTATTCAAACTACTATTTAAGGAGAATTAATAACCTTTCCTTTTATAGACCCTTTAGAATTCTCCTTAATTACAGAGTTAAAATAAACTTTAGAATACAAGAATACATTTTTAAACCAAATGCAGTATGAAACGAACCTATGTCATATAAAAGAAACTATTATTTCTAAAGGTAGTTTAAGCAACAATATTAAGATTTTTATTCATACATATCTAAAGAAATATGTTTTGAAATTCCAAATGCTTTTTGGAATAGGAAACAACATATAGTACCTCTCCCTTATGTTATTGGATTTAAAGACAAATTTATTAGTATAAAAGCCAGAACTAGCCAAATGAATGCAAGATTATTAGAATATTATCAAAAAAAAATATGATTTATTAAATAAGTCATTAATAAAATTAAATAAATCTCCCTGGAGTTGTACTGCTTTTTATGTTGAGAATGCAGTAGAACTCGAAAGAGGAGCTCCAAGATTAGTTATAAATTATAAACCTTTAAATAAAGTATTACAATGGATAAAATATCCTTTACCTAATAAGAAAGATTTATCAAATAGAATTATTGATACAAAAGCATTTTCAAAATTCGATATGAAATCAGGGTATTGGCAAATTCAAATATCTGAAAAAGATCAGTATAAAACAACCTTTACAGTCCCTTTTGGGCATTATGAATGAAAAGTTATACCATTTAGCCTAAAAAATGTTCTGTCTGAATTCCATAGAATTATGGATGAAATATTTGTTACTTATTCTAAGTTCCTAATTGTCTATATTGATGATTTATTAATATTTTCTTCATCTATAGAACAACATTGGAAACATTTAAACATTTTTATAAATGCTATAAAACAAAATGGATTAGTATTATCTCAAACAAAATTAAAATTATTTCAAATAGACGTAAACCTTTTAGGATTCTATATTAATAATAGAACTATCCAACTTATAAATAGAGTAATAGCCTTTACAAAAAAAGTTCCCAATGTTATTACGGACAAAACCGAATTACAAAGATTTTTAGGATGTTTAAACTATGTATCAAATTTCTATGAGAAATTAGCATATGACAAACAATTGTTGCAAAAATGATTAACAAAAATCCCCCAAAATGGACAAAGAACCATACTAAAGCAGTAAGAAATATAAAGGAAAAGGTAAAGTATCTTCCATGCTTGTATTTAGTTCACCCTGATTATTACAAAATAATTGAAACCGATGCTTCTGATATAGGATATGGTGGTATTCTTACATAAAAAGATTTAAAAGGCAAAGAACAATTAATTTGATTTACCTCAGGATTATGATGCAACCCAGTATAAGTATCCGACTATCAAAAAAGAAATGCTGGCTATTGTCACATGTATTAACAAATTTTAAGGTGATATACTAAACCAAAATTTTTATTAAGAATAGATTGTAAAGTAGTAAAAGATATTATTTAAAAGGACATAAAGAATATTGCTTCAAAATAAATATTTGCAAGATGACAAGGTTTATTAGCCATATTTGATTTCCAAATAGAATTCATCAATGGAAAAGATAATTGTTTACCAGACTTCTTATCAAGAGAATTCCTGTAGGGTTCAAAAGCCCATTCAAGGTAAAGCACCAATGCTAAATCAAGTCACAAATGCTAAGTATACTATTCTAGATTCTCAGTATATAATGTATAACTCTAGATTCATTTAGTATTTAGAAGAAGCAGATGTTTCTATTATAAAAAGTATTTGAGAAAAGGCACCCTTTATTCTGGAGATAAGGATTGTAACATATGTCAAAATGCTTCCAGAATTATTTATCAAAAGTATTTTTCAAAAAATGAATGGATGATTTCGTTCGCCTCTTATAAAACTCAAGAGTATTATGAACACATATTATTAGAAACCAAGTCTATTACCATTGAGCACAATCAAAAGGAAAATGAATGGCCTACTTATTTTAAACTCATTATTCAAAAAATTATTCCTTTAAAACAATGGTATTACCAAAATCCTAATCAACTAATAAGATTATCTTCTTCTTCTTCTTCTTCCTCTTCTATTTTTCTGCATCCCACATTTGAAAACTCTTTTAATTATTAGGATCATAGAGAAGTCTAGTACAGAACTCTTTTGAAATAAAATTTAGTATTTTCTCATTCATGGTGGATTCGCATTATTTTAGAAAATCTGAACCAAGCTATACCTAAATGGTTTTTAGACAAATTTTGGGATTTTTGGGGTTTACATGAAATGTGTTTTCCAGAAAAAATTCATCCCCATCTTCCATTTCTTATAGAAGATTGTATTTTAAGTGATGTTGTAAAGTAGTATCAAAATTTCAAATCTCATGAATTATTCATTGGGAATATGTTTTCGAAACCAAACCAGAAAACATGGACCAAATTTGTCATCCCTATATGTCTATTGCTTCGTATTCAAAATGGTGGCCTAAATTCAATTTTCAATCTCTTATTGAACAAATTAAAACCACTAAGTTATTATCCACTCAACAAGAACAGCAGCAAGCACTTCTTCAGCGAGCCAAAGAGTTAGCCCTAGATATTATACCTTCAATTGAAGAAATCAGTCATTTGTGGTCTATACCTTAGTCCCAAGAATCTCAGAGAGCTCTCAAAGCAACTCTGACCATGATTAACAAAGATTTTCCATGGTTAGACGAAAAGGAACAAAAGATCAAAGCATATGAACTATTATTCTGTTCTTGGTTCCCTGATAAAGAAATATCCTTTGCCGAGAAATCTTCTAATGATATGCATTCGTCAGCTTGAGTATCGACAGACAACAATTATTGGAGAGACTATTGAAGATGCTCATGAAGATAGCTCAACATTATCCAACTCCTATTTCAACCACTCAACCTCACTTTATGTCACTATTTACTATTTGTCTTGTTGTAATAATTATACTTTTCAGATTTTAAAGATACTTAAGTCCGTGAGTTGATAAGGATATGGACTCCATTGTATTTGAAGTCTAGACTCCAATCCTTATCCTTTCATGTTCTTAGTCTCTAAATAAGAGTTTGCATTAGGCAGAGAAGTATCGGAGAAAAATAGCTCAGATTTTCTCTCAAGTTGTAAGAAGTTTTCAAGTTCTCTTCATATAAGATATTCTCTCTTTCAATGAATTTCTTTACTAGAGATGAGTATATTAATGGTTTACGTGTTGAGCTTACATTTTTAAGATCAAACCGAGATCAATTAGTACAAGCTATTGAGAAAATTCATAATAATTACCCTCATGATGATATTGATATAATTGTGAACATATTAAAATCATTAGTAAAACAAATCACTCAAGAAATTAGAATAACAGAACAAAAGATTGGTATGCTGTTAACCTAGAAGCTATGTATCGATATCTCTTTTTATGGTTGTATTTATCTCAAGTCTTTCATAATCTCGAATGGTTATTATTCGAAATAAGATATTTAATATATGAATTAAATATACCCTCTTTTAACAATCTCTTTGATTATTTTAAAAACTTTGATCATGTTTCATTTAATGATGAAATCTATGATTATATTGACTGCAATGATAATGCTTAGTTTTATTCTTTATGATTCCTATTATCGTCCATAAATAGTATATGAGCCTAGTCACAGAAAATCTAGAATAAATCTTTAAAAGATCATCTTAGATCTCTGAAGCTAAGTTTCTTAAGAAAAGCATGATAAATCCCGCTTTGAAGAAGGACATTCGCTAGGGAACAGTGGCTTAAACAAGAGTAATTAGTCTTAATTTAGAGATACAGTATGGCCTTCAAAAGATTTTTTTCTTGGATCTTCTTCCTCCTCTGAGTCAGAATAGGATAAAGAACGAAGTATCATTAAATCTATTTCATTAGCTGAAATACAAAATGCTACTGAACAATTTTATGATAATATCGAATCTAGTATTGAAAATTAAAAAATTTCAAAAGTACCAACCAAAGAATTATATAAATTGGAAGTTTTGATTCTAAAAGATAATATATAATTAGTACTGTAGAAATGACTATAGAATGCCAAGAAGGAGAACATAAATTATAATTATTAACAGAACCAATAATAAAAGAACTTATTAATCAAAAATATAAATTCTTACATTTTGGATTAATACAAATAGTCGTCCAACCTTTAGTAAGAGCTGGACTTTAAGCCTCAGTATTAGCATGTTTAAAAGATGATAGACATAATAAGTCCTTAGATTCTATTCTCGGAATAATTCAAACTTCTTTACATAATGGACCAATATATTTTATATTTTTCCAAACTTTTCAGTAAGTTTGACAGATGTAAACATACTAGATATTTTTACTTTATTATTACAAACAGAAGGATTTAATATAAAATTGGGATTAAAACCAAATATATCCAGTATAGAATATATTATAAAGTTAAGAAAACTTTAATGCCAAAATCTTTAGTATCCCAAACTAAAGGGGAAACTCCCTATTTTGTTACAAATCCTATATATCGAACAATAGAACTTAAGAAAATATTATGGAGTGATGTAAAATTACCACTAGAATGGACTATTAAACAACAAGTAGATAAACCCATTCCAGTACAAGAATCCTGAGATATACAATCAATAATAGAGTCAGAAAATGAAGTAGTATTACAATCAATAATAGAGTTAGAAAATGAAGTAATAGTACAAAAACTATAATAAAATATACTTTTGTGCATGTGAAATTTTACTATTTGTTTAGGGTGTGTTTGGTTGGGGTAAAGGGAAAAAAATGTATTTCTCTAATAAAAATTCACTTACACATGCCTAGTATAACAAACTTATTTTTCTTGTTGTTACCTATATTTTCAAATATTATTTTCTATATATTTTAACTTTATTTACTTTATAATTTTCTTTCCATTTCTATTTCCTTTTCGGCAGCTAAACACACCCTTAAGGTTTGTTTAGATTATGATAGGAAGGGCATGTAATGGGAAAGAGATGTAATAAGTACCACCTTACATGACTTTTCATGTTGATGTAGCCCATTTAATTACTTCTAACAATTTTAATTTTTTTTATTATCTATATTTTTAATTATTTTTTCTTATTTTTACTTAAAAATATATACAACCTTCTAATTTGTGCCCCATTTTTAATAATTTTATAAAATCTATTCTATCATTATATTAGTATTATATATTTAAGGAAGATATTAAAAATAATTTCAATGGGAATCTTATGTGAGCCACATCATTAGAAAAATACAAAAACATGTATAAATTTCAAATTTTACTTAGAACTATTTACTTAAGCATTGAAATATTATAAAATCCTATATGATCAATATTATAAATAGGATAAATACTTTTAGGATTTAGATGTTTAATTAAAAGTACACGAGCCTCTTTAAATTATAAAACAATTTTAATAGATTAAAATTTATTCTTAAATTAATTTTAATTTTATGATCAATATCAGTTTTTGATTGAAATGATCTTTAAGGCCCTGACTAAATAAATGATGATAAGATGAATATAATGATGATAAGATTAATGATGGGATTAGATTTTATAAAATCATCAAGATAGGGCCCAAATTGGAAGGATTTACTAATTCAAATTTTAAAACATCCATGTTCACATTGCTTTTAACATGAAAATGGCATGCATCATTTAAAAAAAAATTGAATTATGGGGCGAATAAAAACATAGCATGTGTCCCACCATTCCCTTAGGTCAGAGACAATCCGCGTCCAAAGTTCCTCTCATGAGCTAGATACCGATGGAAAGCTCCACTCGAGTGGAAAACAGTGGACGTGGTACGCGAATCAAGGAGTGGGCAATTGATTGCTGGATGATGTTCCACTTGCCAGGCTGTGGTGCACCTGGATGTAGCGTATACCTATACCTGGCATGCATCCTCAAATTCTTTGGCTGAATTGTCTTCCATTCCATCCTATGATGGACTTGGAATTGCCGTCCCAATGGACAGTGGAGAATCCTCAGTAATCTTATGCTGAATTGTCATTCATTCCATCCTGTAAAGGTGTTTGGACGCATTAGGAAGCATTAGGAAGTAATTCTATACGCCTTTTCAGATTGATTTGACATTTTAATTTTAATAATAATTTTATTTTTTAATAGTATCTATATTTTTAATATTTTTTTACCTTTTCATTAAAAAACTTATACGCTGATATCATCCCTACTACAATTTTATGATACGCCCCGCTTTCTAATATACCATCTTTCTAATACTCCGTCCAAACAGAAAATACAACAGGATTTGTCTTCTTGATGTGTTATGAGGGAAGCAAACTCCTTTTTAGATTCATGTAAAATCTCAATTATTATAATAATTCTATTTTTTTCATTATTATTTATAATTTTAATTATTTTTTCTTACTTTATATTAAAAGACATATTAGTTATATAATCTTTATTTTACTTTTTTAATACACTTCCCTTTTCACTGTACTCTATCCCAACAAACTCACAAAAAATTGCTAATATACCTTTTGCCTAATGCACTCTTTACCTGTGGAATACAATACATAGAGAGAGAATTGCTGTGCCAATGCAGAGAGAGAGAGAGAGAGAGAGAGAGAGAGAGAGAGCAAAGCGACAGCAATGGGAATGTCTCCGCGTCCCTGTGGTGGGCCCCTGCCAAAGCTTCAGGTGGTACAAACATCCAACTTAGAACGGACGTAGTACTAACACCAGCCTCCAGTTTGACTAATGTCAAGGACGGAAATATGAAACATACAGAATAGCACAGCACGACACAACATCCCAGCCATAGGCAAGCTTGGCATTAATGCAAGGAAAAAAGGGCCAAAATTCAGTTAGAAATGCCCTACATGGAACTGGCTCAGCAGTCAATCCGGCCTAATTATTGGACCAACAGATAATACGAGAGGACAGATTTGGGTTATTCTGTCATTTGAGCATTACGTCCACATACCAATTCCGTCTCCCTTCCCAAGGGAAGTTCCGAGGGATTCCTTATATGTAGAAAGATCACACCTTGCGTATATGGTTGGTATCGCTTAGCTGCATGCTCCCTTTTAGGGTGTTTTTGGTTGGAGCCTTATACTTTTGAAAAAAAAGTATTTAAGGCACAACCATTATAAAATAAATTTAATACTAACTGAAGAAAACACTTGAATAGTTTAGATTAAAAAAAATTGCAACAAAGTATGTTTGCATTACAGTACTTTAAGGTGAATGTATAGATTTTGTAATTGTCTTTGATATATTTTCATAATTTTAAAGCGTTTCATAATTAGCTCATTGTCAATGAGAACAAAATTTTAACTTAGAATATATATTTTTTAAATTCAATACTGAGGAAATTGAATAACAAATATATAACTTAGAATTTTCTAAATTACATAATAAAAAAAATGAAAATAAAACTTGGTTCAGAATTTATGAAAATAAAACTTGATTCGGAATTTTTTAATTGAGTAATAGAAGAAAATAAAAATAAAACTTAGTTTATGGTTCCCTAATTTAATAATAGAGGAATTGAATGATAGATATACAATCTATGGTTCCTTAAATCAAATAATAAGGAAAAATGTGAAAAGCTTGGTCTAAAGTTTTCAAAACCCAAAAGTCAATTATAAAAAGAAAACAAAAAAAATTGATTGAGGGTTCCTAAGATTGAATGATAGAAGAATTAAATAACACATATATAATCTAAAGTTCTTTAAATCAAATACTTTAGAAAATAAGAATAAACACTTAATCTAATGTTCTTTAAATTAAATAATAAGATAAAATGATAATAAAAATTTAATACAGGGAAGAAAAAGGATTTTTTTTTTTTTTTGCATTCTCCCACCTTTCCTTTTCTCCCATAATTATTGTTCTCTTTCCCTAGCAAAATCTCCAACTGCTTAAACTTTCTATTTATTTTTCATTTTCTAATTGTACCTATCAAGCAAGTGATGCTTTAATTAATATATTTCTATTATCTACAAGTATTTTATGCTATAAATGTAATAGTATATGTTATAATCCACTGAACAATTATATATCTATAAATGTGGACAATTAATCCATGTTAAATAATTTTTTAAAAATATTTATGATTTTTCATATTTGCGCCCTAAATCTTTTATTTGGAGGGAACAATTCATTGCAAAGTTAAAATTATTATTAATACCTTTAAAAAAATTTCAAATTTTGAGGGGACGGCTTACCTATGTATGTAATCTTACTAAGGGTGTAAATTAGGTTAGGTTGACGCAGACTCAATTTGACCCGACCCAAATTTTATCTGATTGGTTAGGTCAATCCGGTTTGGCAAATCTGACTCGATGCAGCAATCCGGGTCCGACCCAACCCTACCCGAACTTTATATTTACAATGCACGACACTCTAATCCCTACTTCCCAGCCCTTTTGTTTGCCCCATTTGCCATTCGAAACCAGCAACCAACCCCCTTTGTAATTGAAATTCCTATTTTTGTCATTCAAAACGATAGAACCCACCCAACATCGGCTGCCATTACCTGTTAATTGCCTATACTTATGACACCTTTTGAATCAAAAGCCATTCTTGAAATACCGGACAGAAATAGTTTTAAACATCCAAGGTAATGGTGGTTCACAGCCATATACATTGGGTGTGTGCACAACATTATCAAGTATGTAAGCAATATTAAAACTAAAATGATTTAATATGTAATATTGATAAATTTTATAAGATCTTTGTTACAATTGATTAATAAATTAGATAAGCTAACTATGCAGGTTTAAAACATATTAACTCGAATAGTCAACTGGAACAGAACCTGAATTTAAGAAGATTGAATTAGGGTCAGGTTTACATCAACTTGACCCGATGTACAAATAAGGTTAGGTTGACCTGACCCTGACTAATTGTAAGTTAACCCGATTTGCACCCCTAAATTTTACTATACACCCCTATCAAACCTTCTATATACTTCAACTTTTGCTCAATCTAAGTAGAGTATTTATTCATTCTATCTCATTTTTTTCCTTTTTAATCATTATCCTTTTTTTCTATCATTTAATTATATATATATATATATTCTACTTCTTGTTATTCACTTATATTTTTTAAATAATTACTTTTACTATTTCAAACAAAACTATTACTACATTTTATTTATCATGCCTTTCTGTTTTTCTATATACTTTTTATTGATTGCAGACCTAAATATGGACCTTTTTATACCCAAGGTGTATTTGATTTAAGGAAAATAAGTGTTAAAATTATGTTAAAAAAGAGAAAAAAAAATGAAAGAAGAGTAAAAGGGAGTTGATAATATCATCAGTATGGGAATTATGAATTACATCAGAATAAAAACAAAAAATTTGTACTTCTTTCACCAAAAGTGGCCTTTTACCCTTCTTTTGTTTCAAACAAAAAACCCCAAGTAAACACAGCCTTAAAAAATAGCTTGACCAATACAATGGAATAGCTTCACGCGAGCCTAGACCTTGCCCAAATATTGTGTTACACAAACGTAGATCTGTCCTGGGATAGGCCTATATAGCTATCAGTTGTCACAATCCTATGAAGTATAATAATAATAATAATAATCCGAGAATACATGGTTTTGTTAATTCCAGTTGTTGGGTTTTAGTTATTGGATTTGCTGTATCTTTCATGCTTCTGCTTGTCGTTTTCTAGAAGTCTTGGGTTTGGATCAAAATTCAAACAAGAGTTTCAGCTTTCCCCCAGATTTGCACGAATCACAAGATTACCTATGCTTCTGGAAGGAGAAAGATGTAGTTGGAGCTTCTGCAAAGTCAACAATCATGGCAGACTTTTTTACTAGGGATGAGGATGAATATAGTCATCAACTATACCTCAACTTCGCTGTTTCTGTTTTTTTCCCCTCAACTCTAGTACAATTTTACTCACTAGCACTTTTAATGTGACATATAAATAGTTTTACTTACTAAAAATTTTAATTTGGCCTTTTAAGTCACAAGAAATCGGTCACCAAGCTCTGATAACGATTAATGCCTAAAATCCTTTTAATCCATCCTTCCTCAATGCCATATTATTTTATTTTTAGGAACAATGTCTTCAAAGTCAATGGAAGATACAAAAACTTGTTGACGTATCGCTCGTTAGCTAGAGAGTCAAAAAACTAGCCGGCATTGCTGCCTCATCATGCCGTCCAAAGAAATGGCGGAAAGGGGCGACCGTATGCACGATGCAAGTCTTCAAGTCTGTTGAGGTCACGATTTATCAGAAAGTAAATCATAATTTTTTCCCGATTTATCAGAAGATCCTGGGTTATTTCAATGTCTTTCTTGTGGATTTTTCTTATTTTCACCAAAAGTTTTCATTTTGCTTTCAGAAGAATGAAATTTGGCCGCTTATCACCAATGGTTTTTGCACTAAAAAACATTGGATTTTATCATAAAACTTCACCTCAGAGCAGGGGAAAAGGAGAAAAGAGAGATTACTCCCTGAATAAGGAAACTAATGATTCATTGCAAGTCAAGGCACAAATAAAATACATGTCTTATGTCTGTTTCTTTGTAGTTTTATACAAACGAAAAGAAAATGGAAGAAGAAGAGGACCCTTGGATGTGCAAGATGGCATATGCTGGTTACTTCTCTAGACCTGAGGTAATACATACAATGTCTTCAATCATCAGTCAGCTGTTCATCTTCTCAAGGGCAACAGCATAGTGGGCTGTTCACTGACCCGAAGCAGATGGGAGTTTCAACTGTTGAGGCGGCCCATCCATTAAGCTCAATTGTCTCCTGAGCTTAACAATATGAGCCTGCACCTGTTGCCGACAAGATAGTGTGTCAGTGAAGCTACTGAAGAAGTGATATTTTGTCAAGAAATAAATTAAATGAACAGCATAGAATCAAACGAAACATGTCGATCATTACGGAAAATCAGTTTTTTGAAAACAATTTTGCTACAAACATTCGACATGTCATGGAATCTACAGCATGTCATGCTCAGATTGAGACAAGACAATGGACAGCAAACCAAGCAAAGATGGTGCTCATCAACTGTACAAGACTACAACATATTTCCTCTAACAAGCTCAGCCTCCACAGAGGTAGAATTATCCTATACAACCTCTAGTCATGATTCAAATGGTTATCATTCATGTCCAGAAGGGAAATTCACCATCATCATCTGAACTGAGAATTGTCCAATCAAAGGTATTTGTGTTCCATGATGAGAGGCCCACTAGATCGGATCATGGGTTTTTCTTTTAACAGAAAGGTGTCTGCTAACAGTAAATCTAAAAAGTAAAATAATTCACCCAAAGAAAGAAGACATCCATTCGTTCTAGGCTGGCGAATCTTGGTTGTTTCTTTTGCTGTAAGCATCACCGAGTCTATTTACTAAACCTTGCATTAAGGCACAAAGGCAAGCACCTCTAAAAATATCCTCAGGTCAAATGCATTAATTGTAAGGTTCCTGTAATTTCTTTAAATTATCTAAGACATCAAAATATCACTTACTCCTGTCAAGTTCCAAGACTCTAGACTACAACAGTCTATATATCTCTATGATTCAGATAAAAGATTATGCACAAAGTATCGAAACTCAAAATGACATGAATAGAAAACTTTTAGAATGTCCAATACACAGCACTTCTACCCATCTTGCTGGCTGGGGCAATACATTTAGCACCAATGCATAATAGAGAAAATTTCTTTAATGCCGGCAGTAGATACTTGGACATGGGTTCATCTCAGATCATTAATCGAAATCATATCATTGAGCTATGATTATCGGATATCAAGATTTTTTACCAATCATTCACATATATGATTTCTAATGTTACAGTTAAGCACAGCATTGAAAACTCATCTTAGGTACATGCCAAATAGGCCCCTGGCATTTTGCATAAACTTACAACTTTAAATCAAGAACTAAGTATTGTATTCATCCTCCCAAGTGTTATGGTGTAATGTAATGGCCTGTTTGAGTCAAGCTACCTTAATTGTCAATACCAATCCTTGGTATAGAAAGAAACACAAGAAATAAATTCAATATTATTTTAATCAATGAAAAATTGTGGACAGAAACAGATGCAATAAGTGTTACATTCTAACCTGCTGACGAGCAGCTGCAAGTTTTGACAGTTCATCTGCTTCAGAGAAATTCATGAACCACTGACTTAGTGCATGATCTTTAGTATCACCTCTTTTCTTTTCACTTGAATTTTCAATTGGTACTGCAGAGAAAACAAAAGCTCATCAGTGTTTAGAAAAAATACAGAGACATGGCAGGCAATGGAAATTGAAGAATGAACTATAACTATTACCAGGAGGAGGTAAGCTTATAGTGGGGGGTAGCCTGGGTAAAATTGCAGCTGGATGATTCTGGATTCGGGCATAAAAAGCTTCTGAAGGCTCAGAAAAAACAATTTCATCATAGGATTCAACAACAACAGGTTTCTTTATTGACTGAGGTCCAGATTCATCTTCCGGGTATAGCTTTAGATGGTGATATCTATAAACGACATAAAGAAAGTGGGTCATTTCTAGCACAATACAAACAAGCTGACCATTATAAGTATGCCAAGAAGATCAACAGGCAAGAAAACTTTGGTGACAACTCACAAATCTAACTGCTTATCACAAACATCACTATGAAAGAAGAGGGTAATTGCAATCTCAAATTCACCCCATCCAGATTCAGATAACTCAAAAGGAGCTGATTCCACAACCCTTGTGGGATTGTTGAAGCTTGGATGCAGTTGAAACACAACTCGTTTGATGACTGTACTCAGATCCTCATT